>JAQZBX010000065.1:33988-160956 GCA_029593785.1 Cabassous unicinctus | reverse complement strand
CAAAGTGGATATCACCCCACACAGAGGGGCTCTTGTGGGCTCTGGAGACACCCAGGTCCTATATAAGTGGGAATAGCCCCAGAGATTGGTGCCTTATTAGTGAGCTTTACTTTGGAATCTGTGCTCCTGAGAGTGACAGAGTTGGACTCAAATAAGTCCTCCTTGCACATGGTCCATCACTCCCTTCTATTCAAACCTATATGTGATGCTGGAGTTTTTAGGTGTACTTCCAGAGACTGGAGCCTCTGGCCTACCTATGTGCCAGGTGTGCCTGCAATCTCGGTGCAGCTGCAACTCCTACCCTACAGCTCAATGGACTCATCCAAGTCACCTGGCGAGGAGATGACTATGGGCAACGTCCATCCCAGGGAATGGGGAGTGCCTGCAGCTGCAGGCAGGATAATCCCATCCACCATATCCATGGGATATAAACTCTCTCTCACTTGGAGGTGGAGTGGACATCACCATCCCAAACTCCCCAGGATTGGGGGAGGAGCTATGGACTAGAATGGACTTGGTGGTGTTCTGTCATATATTGTGATTCAAGCAATGGAAGAAATTGTAACAGTGAGGTGGAAACGGTTGCCACTGGACATTTTCGTGGCAGGGAGGTGAGGGGCAATTGAAATATAGGGGCTTTTTCGGGACTTGGGGGTTGTCATGAGTGGCGTTGCGGCGACAGATGTAGGCCATTTTGCATCAGCATATACCACCCAGAACTGTGTGGGAGAGAGGGTGGTCTATGATGTGAAATGTGATCTATGCTTGGTGGTGGGGCCCCAGGATTTGTATGTCCATTGCGGGTGATGTACCACACTGATGAAGGATGTTTGTGTGGGATGTTGTGGGAGGTGTGGAGGGTGGGGAACATGGGAATCCCTGTAATTTCTGAGTAATAATTGGGTAATCTAAGCACCTTTAAAAATATATGTATATGTATTTTTAATTAATATATATATATATAAAATTTATGTAAGCAAATGCACATATATGCATATGTATTTATATATCATTTTTCAAATATTGGTATGTATTGTGAAAAATTTTGATTTTTACCAACAATAAAAAAAAATTATACTCACAGTAATAATAAACTAGTGGATTAAAATGTTAAAGAAATAATGATAATAGCAACTATCATTACTGAACACTATGTCCTTTATTCTATTAATATGGGATTATTATTTATTGATTTTCATATGTTGACCAAACCTTACATTCCTGGAAATGAATCCCAGTTGGTAATGGTGTATGACTCTTTTTTATATGCTACTGGATTAGGTTTGTTAGCATTTTTTTCTGAGGATTTTTCTGTTTATAATCATAAGGAATATTTATCTGAAGTTTTCTTTTTTTGTGATGGCTTTATCTGATTTTTCTGTCAGGGCAATATTGGCATCATAGAATGAATTGTCTTAAAAGGGCAGAGTTTGTGAAGGATTTTGGTTTTGTTGGTTTTCTGTTTTATCTTTGTGTTCTCTAATTTGTTTCTGTGTTAATTTTTACTCCTTCTGTTTACTTTGAGTTTAGCTTTCCCATTTTCTAGTTCCTTAAGGGGAAGGTTTGGTTATTGATTTGAAATTTTTCTACTTTTTTAATATAGGCTTCAACAGCAAAATTTTCCATCTAACCACTGCTTTAGAGGCATCACATATGTTTTGTCTAATATGTTTTTATTTTCATTTATCTTAAGGGATTTTCCAATTTTCCTTGGGATATTTTCTTTGTGCCAATCCTAATTTTGGAGTGTATTGCTTAAACTCCACAGAATTGCCTAAATTACTTCTGTTATGGATTTTAATTTTATTTCATTGTGTTCAGAGAACATTTTTTTTTTTTATTGCAGTCCTTTTAAAGTTATTGTGACTTGCTTTATGGCCTAATTGTCTAATCTGGAGACTGTTCCATGCGCACATTAGAAGAATGTTAGTAAGAATTCCATAGATATCTGTTACATCTAGTTGGTTTGTAATGTTCCTTGAGTTTTCTTTCTTTGTTATTTTTGTTTGTTTCCTGGTACTGTCATAATAAATTACCACAAAATATTCTTAGAACAACAGAAATTAATGATCTCACCATTTGGCAGTTGTTTGTTTAATAACTTTTCTGAACTAATTCTGTGAAAATTCTATTCTTTATGATGTATGGTCATCAAAGTGTCTTCTCATTGAGTTTACTGGTCTATTAATATTTGAACAGAAATTGCCAATGATTCCTGTAACCAACAAGTCTTTCAGTCTTTGCAAAAGGGCTTTGTGTGTGTATTGGGGTATACTTTCAGCACTTAGCCAGGTAGTTTACAAGCTCACTTTAGGCTTCACTTCCTGTTTGCACAGAGCTGCAATTTTAACCAGAGGTGATAATGTAGGGTCTTCTCAGGTATTTTCTTAAACATGTGCACAACCTTGGGCATGTAGACATCTCTGCTCCTGAATGTCTTTCTAAATTCCAAGAAATATTTCTTCATTTTAAAGCCCCATATGGACATCTCATAAATGTTTTGGTTAACCAACTATTAACGATACTTTAAGGCAGCTATGATGTTCAAAAAATACCCCTGATTATTTTTGTTTAAGATACTTAGATTACATAAATGTTACACAAAAGATATAGGGATTCCCATATGCCCCACTCCCCACACCTCCCACACCCTCCCACATGAACATCCTTCATTAGTGTGGCACATTCATTGCAATTGATAAGCACATCATGAGGCTTGGCCATTAAGCATGGACCATAGTTCAAATTGTAGTTTATATTCTCTCCCGCACAGTTCTGCATGTTATGTGATGGCATAAAATGGACTATATCTGTTGTTGCAATGTCACTCAGGACAATTCCTAAGTCCCGAAAATGCCCCTGAGTTAAAATGATTTTTCCCTCTCCCTGCTGCCAGAGCCTCTAGTGGCCACTGGCTCAACATCAATGTTGTAATTCCTTCCATTGCTAGAATCACAATACATCTATGGTAGAATACCAGCAAGTCCACTCTAGTCCATAGCTCTTCCCGTAATCCCAAGGATTCTGGGATGGTGATGTCCACTCCACCTCCAATTGAGAAGGGGTTTATATCCCATGGGAAAGATGGATGAGATTATCCTGCTTGCAGCAGTAGACTCTCTCTGTTCCCTAGGATGGCATTGTCCATCATTATCTCCTTGTTAGTTGTCCTGGTTGAGTCCAATGAGCTGTAGAGTAGTGGTTGCAACTCTGCCAAGGTTATGGGCCCAGCTGGCAGATACACAGCCCAATGCCTTGAGTCTCTGGACATACCCCTACAAACTCCAACACCAAATATAGGTTTAAATAGAAGGGACAGAAGAGCCATGTTCAGGGAAGACATAATTGAGTCTAATTCTAACAACCTCAGGAGCACAAACTCCAAAATAGGTCCCACTGACAAGGCACCAAACTCTGGAGCTATCTGCCCTGATCATAGGACCTGGGTGTCCCCAAAGCCCTCAAGAGTCCCACTATTTGTAGTAGTATCCACTTTGGAAGTCTATGAGATCCTGCTGAGGTGTGCATAAGTGTTAGCTCTGGGATGACTTCCCGACTCACTTTGGAGTCTCTTAGCCATATAAACTCATTTGTCTTTACTTTTTCCCCCTTTTATTTGAGGTCTTTTTCCAGTTGCATTGCTAGTTGGTGCTTGTTATCAATCGCTTGGTGCCAGCGAGGCTCATCCCTGGGGGTCATGTCTCATGTTGGGGGAAAGGTAATGCATTCATATGCTGAGTCTGACTTAGAGAGAGGTCACATTTGAGCAACAAGGAGGCTCTCAGGAAGCAACCCTTAGGCACCGCATAACAATAGTCTAAATTTCAAATATAAGAGCAAAGGCTCATAAGCCTAGTCACCAATATGAAGGGCCCATCAGTGGATCATCCTTCTTCACCAGTCCCTGCCCCTGCCCTTAGGGGACTGTTGCTGCTCCCTTAGAGAATGTGGCAGAGCTCTCCAGGAAGGGAATTCATCATTCTCTCTGTTATTGTGTGAGTCTCCACCCACTGTGACAATGTCCCTGAATATGAACATTTTACATATCTTATATGTATGTTCAGGTGAATTTCCTCCCATGTTTCCCTCTTCACTGACACTCCACACCAATGATCCTCCCCCTTACCAGTGTAACACTTCTGTGATCCAAAGCCTCTTCAAAAATGAAGACTCTACAATAGCTGAATATAATTAATATGAAAATGAAACAATAATGATAAGTTTAAATATAAGAAATGAATTGCATAAAATTTTTAAAAAATGAAATAAAAGATTGGGGTATTTTAAAAATTAAAAAAAATATTTAAAAAATTGTTTTTGACATTTTGCCTTTCAACACCACAATATTTGGTGTCCTGCCTGTGCCATGGCACCTTCTGCCACTCATTCCCCAGTGACTCACTATTTTTCATTTTGTTTTCAAAGATGTTTTATATCACAGCAAAGACAAACACAGAATACAGGAGACTCCCATATACCCAACATCCTCCCCTTTTCCTCCCACCCATATTAATTCCTTTTTTTATGTGGATGGTACAATTGTTATAACTAATATAAAAATAGTGAAACACAGCTACTAAATATGATCATGGTTTACAATATGATTTACATTTTAGACCGTACACTTTTATAAATTTTGATGTTACTTACCATGTCCTGTATCCATCATTGTGAGATCATTTAAAACACTTCCACTGCTCACCAAATATCCCCTGTTCAATCTAGTCTATTCCTCCCTCCACCATCCCTCATGGCCCACAGTGACTCCATGACTTCACTCTTTGTATGACAAGATTCATAGTTACATGCAATAGGACTGAGGTCTTGACACACTGGTTTGTCCTCCCCTATTAGGATCCACCCATACTCTTGAGAAACTGATCTGTGAACAAATCAGTCCTTTTGAGGATGGGAGTTCAATTCCTTCCCACTCATTATGTGGGACAACACATTATGATGAAATGATCACTCACAAACTCCCTAGAAACCTGCTCCAGGTGTGCCCTACCCAAATGCTCACCCCCATTGAACACCCTAAACCAATAAGCCTTCATTGTCTTATTGCCTTAAGAGCATTCCCAACTTTGTACTTTCAACCACATACCTGCAAATCCCCAGTGTTCACCTAGTCCCTCTCTCAACCCTCTCGCTAGTACCCTGGACCTTCCAACCCACCCTTACCAATCTAGCCACCTGTCTACTCTGCAACCCCCAACCCAAAAATATCACTATCCTCCTCTCATATCCATTCAATACACAACCACACACTTTCACCTTACCATAGAGTACGTCCATGTTGGTGTTGGCTCACAACCTTCTTCTCCCTTTCTATTTCTTGTGACCCTCTCTTCCAGAAAATAGATCTCTGAGTCTGCTCAATTTGCTTAATTCATATTAGATAGGTCATTTAGTGTTCATCCTTCAATACCTGACTTGTTTCACTCAACATAAGGTCCTCAAAATTCATCCAAGTTATCCCGTGTGATAGCACTTTATTCCTTCTTACAGCTGAGTAATATTCCATTGTATGTATGTTCCACATTTTGTTTATCCATTCATCTGTTGATGGGCACCTGGGTTGATTCCAACATTTGGCAATAGTGAATAATGCCACTATGAATATTGGTGTGCATATATCTGTTCATGCCTTTGCTTTCAATTCTTCTAGGTATACCCAGCAGAGGAACTGCTGGATCATATGGCAGTTCTATAGTTAGTTTTTGAGGAGCCAAACTTTCCTCCACAAAGGCTGGACAATTCCACATTCCCACCAGCAGTGGGTGAGTGTTCCCATTCCTCCACACCCTCTCCAACACTTATAGTCTGCTGTTATTTTAATAACTACCATGCTAATGGGTGTAAGATGACATATCATTGTAGTTTTTCTTTGCATTTACCTAATAGCTAGTGATGGTGACCATCTTTTCATATGCTTTTTTAGCCATTTGTATTTCTCCCCTGGAGAGTTGACTTTTCAGGTTCCTTGCCCATTTTTTAAATGGGTTGTTTGTCTTTTTATTTTCAAGGTGTAGGATTTCTTCAAATATGCAGGATATTAGGCTCCTATAAGATATACGGTTGCCAAATATTTTCTCTCATTGGGTAGGCTGCATTTTCATTTTTTTTTTTTTGAAAGAGCATCATCAAAGTATTGCTACTAACTATAGTCTGTACCTTCCTCCCCTATACATATTTTTTAAGAATTTATTTATTTATTTATTTACTTTTATCCATTCCACCCAACCTGTTTTTGATGTTTCTGTGTCCATTCACTGGGTTACTGTCTGTTTCCTGCCCTCTCTTCTCATCCTTCTCCTTCTGTCTTCACTGGGATTTGATCCTCACAAACTCCAATGTGGAAGAGAGGCATCCTACCCCCTGTGCTGCCAAGTTCCTGGTTTTTCGATGTGTCTCATCTCAGCTCTCCCTTGTGTCACTCTCCTGTTACATCATCATGTTGCTGTGTGGCTCGTGGGGCCTGGTGGTGCACCCGTGCACGGGACCTGTTGGCTCACCCATGCACTGGGCCTGGCAGCACACCCGAGGATAGGGCCTGGTGGCCCATATGCCTTATATATTTTTCTTTTTTAATTTTTACCGGGAGGTCCCAGAGACCAAACCAAGGTCCCTCCATATGGGAGACAGATGCCCAACCATTTGAGCCACATCTGTCCCCCTCATTTTCTTGATAACATCCTTTGAGGTGCAAAAGTTTTTAATTTTGAGGAGATCCCATTTATCTATTTTTCCTTTCAGTGCTCGTGCTTTGGGTCTGAAGTTCATGAAACCATTTCCTATAGTAAGGTCATGTAGATGCTTCTCTACATTATATTCCAAAGTCTTTATGGTCTTAGTTCTTATATTTAGATCATTGATTCATCTTCAGTTGATTTTGTATACGGTTACAGACGGTCTTCCTCTCTCATTCTTTTGGATATGGATATCAAGTTCTCAAAGCACCCTTTGTTAAAGAGGCCATTCTCTCCCAGTTGAGTGGGTTGGTGGCCTTGTTGAATATCAGATGATTGTATATGTGAGGATCTATATCAGAAATCTCAATTCGGTTCCATTGGTCGGTATGTCTATCCTTGTGCCAATATCATGCAGTTTTGACCACTGTAGCTTTGTAAAATGTATTAACGTCAGGTAGTGTGATACCTCCAATTTCATTTTTCTTTCACACTATGTCTTTGGTGATTCAGGGCCTCTTACCCTTCCAAATAAATTTTGTAGTTAGTTTTTCCAACTCATTAAAAAATGCTATGTTGATTATTATTGGGATTGCATTAAATCTGTAGATTAGTTTGGGTAGGATAGACATCTTGATAATTATTAGTCTTCCTATTCCATCCAAAGAAATGGAATATTCTTCCATTTTTTTTAAGTTTTTAAGTTTTCTTTGATTTACTTTAACAGTGTTGAGTAGTTTTCTGTATATAAGTCCTTTACATCTTTAGTTAAATTTATTCCTAGGTATTTGGTTCTTTTAGTTACTGCTGTAAATGTTTGTTTGCTTTTTTAATTTCCTCCTCAGATTGCTCATTATTGGTGTACAGAAATGCTACTGATTTTTGAACATTAATTATGCAGCCTGCGAATTTACTGAAATCATTTATAAGTTCTATAAGCTTTGTTGTAGATTTCTCAGGGCTTTCTATGTATAGGATCATGTCATCTGCAAATAGTTAATTTTTTATTCTTCCTTTCTAATTTGAATGATTTTAATATCTTTTTCTTACCACAGTGTTTAAGCAAGTACTTCTAAGACAGTGTTAAATAGAAGTGATGATAGTGGGGATCCTTGTCTTGTTCCCTATCTTAGAGGGAAAGCTTTTAGGATTTCACCTTTGAAGATGATGTTAGTTGTGGGTTTTTCATATATACCCTTTATCATGTTCAGAAAGTTTCCTTCTATTCTTATCTTTTGCAGTGTTTTCATCAGGAAAGAGTGCTGTATTTTGTCAAATGCTTTTTTTGCATCTATAGAGATGATCATGTGTCTTTTTTCTTTTTATCTGTTTATGTGGTGTTTAACATTGATTGATGTTCTTATGTTGAACTGTCCTTGCATACCTGGGATGTAACCCACTTGGTCATGGTGTATAATTTGTGTGATATGTTGTTGAGTAAGTTTATTAAGTATTTTGTTGAGGATATTTGCATCTAGGTTCATTAGAAAGATTGGTTTGTAATTTTCTTTTCTTGTGGGATCTTTGTTAGGCTTTGTATTAGGGTAATGTTGGCATCATAGAGTGAGTTAGGCAATGTTCCTTCCAATTCTATTTTATGGAAGAACTTAAGCAGGATTGGTGTCAGATCTTTTCAGAATGTTTGGTAGAATTCACCTGTGAAGCCATCTAATCCTGGGTTTTCCTTATTTGGGAGGTGTTTGATGACTGACACTATCTCTTTACTTGTAATTGGACTGTTGATTTCATCAGTTTCTTCCTTCATTAATGTAGGCTGCTTGTGATTTTCTAGAAATTTGTCCATTTCCTGCAAATCATCATTCTTTTGGCATATAGTTTTTCAAAGTATCCTCTTATGATACTCTTTATTTCTGTGGGGTCAGTGGTAATATCCTCTTCCTCATTTCGCATTTTGTGTATTTGCATCTGCTCTCTTTTATTCCTTTGTTAGTCTGGCTAAGAGTTTATCAATTTTATTGTACTTCTTTAAGAATTAGCTGTCAGTTTTGTTTTGTTTGGTTTTCTCTAGTGCTTTCTTATTTTCTATTTCATTTAGTTCTGCTCTAAATTTGGTGCTTCCTACTTTCTACTTCCTTAAGGGTTAGTTTGTTGTGTTTTTTCCGATTCCTCCAGGTGTGCAGTTAGGTCTTCGATATTAGGTCTTTGTTCTTTTTTGATGTATTCATTTATGGCTAAGAATTTCCCGCTCAGTACAGCTTTTGCTGCATCACATAGATATTGATATGTTGTGTTGTAGTTTTCATTCATTTCAGGGTAGTTACTGATTTATTTTGAGATTTCCTCCTTGACCCACTGTTTGTTTAAGAGTGTGTTGTTTAACTGCCATATCTTGGTGATTAATTTGGTTCTCTGAGCCTTACTGAATTTCAATTTCATTCCATTGTGGTCATAGAAATTATTTTGTATACTCTCATTTTTCCTGAATTCATTGAGAATTTTTTCTGTGGCCTAGCATGTAGTCTATCTTGGAGTATGATCCATGTGCACGCAAGAAGAATGTATATCCTGCTGTATTTGGGTGTAGTGTTCTGTATATGTCTATTAAGTCCAGGTCCTCTAATGTATTGTTGAGAGCCTTTGTTTCTTTATTGATTCTCTGTCTAGATGTTCTGTCTAATGGTGATAATGGTGTATTAAAATCCCCCACTATAGTTGTAGAAGCATCTATTTCTCCACTTAATTTTTCCAATGTTTGCTTCATGTATTTTGAGGCACCCCTGTTAGGTGTGTAAATGTTTATGATTGTTCTTTCTTCTTGAAAGTTTACCCCTTTCACTAATATGTAGTGTCTGTCTTTGTCTCTTACAATAGTTTTGCATTTAAAATCTATTTTTTCCAATATTAGTAAACCTACTCTGTCCCTTTATTGGTTATTGTTTGCTTGTAAGATTGTTTTCCATCCACCCACTTTTAGCCTCCTTGAATCCCTGGGTCTAAGGTGGGTTTCTTGCAGACAGCGTAAAGATGGGTAATATTTCCTAATCCATCCTGCCCATCTGTGTCTCTTGACTGTTAAGTGTATTCCATTAACATTCAGTGTTACTACTCTCAAGGAATTCCTTACGTTAGTTATATTTTCTTTGGGTTTATGTATATCATTTGTTGTTTTTCTCTTTTTATCTGTTTAGTTGTTCTTACATTCTCATCCAGCTTTCTCTCTCTTGTTTTTTCCTTTCAACCTGCATAATTCCTTTAGTATTTCTTGAAGGGCAGGTTTGTTATTGGCATACTCTCTTATTTTCTGTTTGCCTGTGAATATTTTGAACTCTCCATGATTTTTTAATTCCAGCTTTGCTTGACAGAGAATTCTTTGCTGGAAATCTTTTTCTTTTAGTACCTTAACTATGTCATACCACTGCCTTCTTGCCTCCATGGTTTCAGATGAGAAATCAGCACTTAATCTTATTGAGCTTCCCTTGTATGTGATGGTTCTCTTTTCTCTTGCTGCTTTCAGTATTTTGTCTTTTTCTTGAGCACTGGACTCTTTAATGAGCATATGTCTTGGAGTAGGCCTGTTGGGATTTATACTGTTTGGGGTGAACTGCACTTCCTGGACTTGTGCATCCATCTCCCACAATAGGGTTGGGAAGTATTCATGCAGTATTTTCTCCAACACTCCTTCTGTCCCCTTCCCTTTTCTTCTCCCTCTGGGATGCCCATAATTCATATGTTTGTGTGTTTTTGTGTTGTCATTCAAATCCCTAACTTCATGCTTGATTTTTTCAATGTTTTTATCTATCTCTTCTACTAACTATTTGATTTCAGGTGCACTGTTTTCCACATCACTAATTCTTTCCTCAGCCTGCTCAAATCTACTGTTATGTGCTTCCAATTTCTTTTTTAATTTCTTGGATTGTGCCATTCATCACCATGATACTTGTTATCTTTTTATTCATGTTCACAATTTCTTCTGTGTGTTCTCCCAGTGTCTTCTTAATATCCTAAATCTCTTCCTTCACTTCATTAAGTTCTTCCATGATATTTGTTTGGACAGCATTGATTAGTTGCTCAGTGTTTTGCATCTCTTCCTGATTTTTAGTTTGTTCTTTGGACTGGGGAATTTCTTCCTGTTTCTTAGCATGATTTGTAATTTTTTCGTTGCCCTTTCATCACCTTTTTATCTCAATGGGTTTATTCAGTTGATTAGCTTTTTTCTTTACTCTATGGTTTTATTTAACTGCTGTTTTGTGTGTGTGTGTGTTGTTTTCTCTTTGACACTTTGTTCTTCTTATTCTATTTCAATATTGTTGTCTATGTTTCTTTGTGGGAAAAATTTAGGTCCAGAGAAAGTGAAAGAAGTCCAAAAAGTAAAAAGATAATAGTATTAATAATTGTTATTTTTAGAAGAGGAACCTTTTAAGACCTTGGAGAATGAATATTTAACTCATGTAAGCAGTGTAGAGTAATAGGATTAAAGAAGGGCAGTACCAATAATAAAATGGGAAGCCAAATAGAGAAAAATATATAGGCTGAATAAAAGGCCAGTATGATGAGTAGAGAGGGAAAGTGAAAAGACAGAAAGAAAAAAGTTAATAAAAGAAAGTAAACAGGATATATGAGGTAAAAATAAAAACCATAAAAATTGGGGACTAAACAGAGAGAGGTGGAAAGTAAGAACAACAACAAAAAGCAGAAGATAGTATGATAAGGGAAGGAAAAGAGATTGCCTTGTTATACATAGAGAAGGGAAAATCAAGGAAAAGGAAACACAGTAACCAAGAATCTAGCCAGAAACACCCTGAGAAATTTATCTCCTTGTCCAGCTCCCTCCAGATTGATGCCCTGAAGCCTCCTACTCTGTAGGTTCCCACAACAGTTCACTTGGGCAGGATCTTACCCCCACTTCGTTGTTTTTTTGTGAGAGAGATCTGCAAATGTTCCTTTGAAAGAAAAAAGAAATAGAACCAGATAAAAGGAAAGAAACAGGAAGAAAAAAGTATAATAGTAATGGTAATATTAACAGACAGTAGAACAAATGTGCAAGACATAGGAAATTGAAAAATTAACATGAGTAAGAAGCACAGAGGAATACGATTAGGAAAGTGAAATGGAAACAATGAAACAAGAAACAGAATAGAGAAAGAAATATATAGAATGAATTAAAATACTGGAATGTTGAGAAGAAGGGAAAAGAAAACAGAGTAGAGAGAAAATAAAAGAGGCGACCAAATAAAAGAGGTGGAATGAAAGAACAACAATGGAAAACAAAAGATATAAAGATGAAGGAGGGAAAAGAAATAGAGTAGGTAAAATAGATCAGTAACCAAAGGAGTAAAAGAAAGAAAAATAAACAAGCAAAGAAAGAAAGCGAGGGGACATAAAAAAGCAAGAAAGAAGACAGCAGCAACTTGTTTTTTAAAAGAGAAGACTGGAGAAAAAAATAATAATAAACACAGAAAAACATCCTTCTTTCTTAGACCCCTAAGGATCTTCTCAGGTTGCTGGTGTTCCTCAATTACTCACCCTGCAGCCTGCCTTCAGCAGGTTTTGAACTGTGTTTTAGTGAGCAAAGTAAGGGAAATAAAGAAAATGAACTTTTCTTAAAAAAATAAGAGATCCAAGAAAAACTAATACAAAGAAAATGTCTATATGTTCCCTGTCATAAAGTTTCAGCTGGATGCCTCATAACCTGGTGGATCTTTTCTCAAGGAATAGCCAGGAGTTGAACCAGGGACCTCATATATGTTAGGCAGGAATTTTCCCACTGAGCTATTCCGAGTCCTTAGGTTAATTAACCTTTTCAGGAGTCTAACCACCCCTTTTCCCTTGGGCAGGTTAGATATCCTACAATCAGCTGGAGTGGAGCTGATGGCCTCCTGTCTCTGCCTCCTCCCTGATGTAATTCCTTTCTCTACCTAGGCGGCTGGGCATGACCACCAGCCTGAGATGATCCCCCTCTCCTCTCCCTGTCGAGTCAGGGTCTCTTCTGATATTCAAGGGTCCCAGCTGGCTAAACTCGCTGCAAAAAAATCACTCTCTACTTTCCCAGACCCCTCTTCCTCACAGGGAATCTGCCATCACAAACCCATTTGGAGCATGGTGCCAGTGTCTCCACCTAGTCTGTCTTCCCTGAAGGCTGAGTATGTGAGCCCTTTCCAGTCACTGAGATAAGCAGCCCCCATGTATTCCCGGCTTCCTTATCTGTCCAGTACCCTCCTAGATGGTTCAGAGCACTTCCTGCATAGGTAGACATCTGCTCTACTCCCAGTTAGATACAATTTTCCAGCAGCTTTACTCTCACTTAATATCTCAGGGGCTGGGGAGGGGAGCCCTTCCTGAAAGCCGGGAGGTTTAATAACTCACAATTACTTGTCTTGGTTTCTTCGAGTCTCTGACCCTCTCTCTTCTGGAAGTTAGTAAGAAGTGTCCTGGCTTGCTGTGCCTCAAAACAGGTCCCCACAGCAGCCTCTGGCTTATTCTTTGTTGTTTTAGTGAGAGCTGTAATTTATATATTTAACTTGTTATCCATGTTCCCACAATTCTTTGTAATTATTTTTTGTTTCTTTACTTATTTATTGTCTTTCCCTCTTAACAGATTTTTAGCTCCTTCAGGGTATCCACCCTCTCTGTCTTGTCCACTATAGTATTCTCAGCCCTTATCTGGCATGTCAGAACAATTGCAAACATTTTTTAGCACATGTTACGTATGTTAGTTTTTTATGTTCTTCTTATACATTGTTTCTTTTAATCATCACAATACGTCTCTGAGTCAGATTTATATATTATCCCAATTTTATAGATGAGTAAACTGAGGCATAGAGAGGTTAAATAACAGGTCTGAGAACACAGAGCCAAAAATACTGGAGTCTATGTTTGGACCCATATGCTCTAACTCCAGAACTTGCATACTTCACTGCAGCTAGTATGTGTTAGGTAAATATTTGATGCATAAAATATAGTAGTATATAGAAATTCAACTTTCATTTTGCATGGAAGTGATTTAGATTCTTGTTTTAATAAGGTCATGGGGGTCTATTAAAGAGTCAGAGGTTTCTTGAGTAGACTAATACATAATCTTAGAAGGGAAAGGGGAAAGGTAAGAAGTCAGCACATTTTCATAAAAATTCAATGTGTTCAGCAAATCATTGTATCTTTTGCTGCCAAGTATTCCTGCTAACCCTGTTTGATCCAGGTAGGACCTTGTTGCTTAAGGGTGAAAGTGATGTACCCAGATTCAGGCTTGCTCCACAGAATGTTATCAGTGATCCTTTACCTTGCTTTGCTAATTGTCTAACCAGGTGCAGATGACCAACAGTGGGTCCTGAAGCCCTGGGTGACTGGAGTCATCATAACATGGAATGAGCCTATATTTGGGAGTCACTGTTTGATGGAGAGCTGCCCAGGAGGTCAGCACAATTAGGCATATCTGCATCAGACTTAGTTTGTATGAGAAATAAATTCCAATTGGGATTAAGTCACTAAGATTTAGGGTATATTGTTTCATCAGAGCATTTCTAACCCATCCCAATTAATTCAGGGAGTGAACACATGGGGTTACTAATGAATTTATCCAAGAAAGTGAGGAAGGGAAAGAGTAAGGGTGGGGCCACTTAGGAAGACCTGTGTAAGTGACCCATCCTGAGGGGCATTACTCACGGTACCAGGAGCTCACTTAGGCAGAGTTCTTGCCAGACTGCTGGCTGCATGCACCACAGGACTGCACAGTCAACATCCTTTTCCACAATGCTCCCTGATACCTGAAGCCCTGAAGGTAAGCTCTTCATAATCTTATAATGAAAAAAGTTGTTAATGGATGTGGTAGTTTGATATAGATATGAATTCCAAAAATAGATATGGATTATGTTTGTAAACTGGTCTGTTCCATTTCTCCAAGAATGATTGAATTATGATTAGAGCTTTGATTGGGCCATATCAGTAGGGCATTGAGTCCCTACCCCTTGGTGGGTGGGGACACAGAGATAAAAGAAATGGCAAAGGACAGAGTTGGAGTTTTTGATGTTGGAGTTCTGATACTGAGTTTTCAGCTGGAGCCCCGGGGAAGTAAGCACACAGAGGAGCTTGGTTGTGAGGAAGGAGAGAAGTCCCCAGGAAAAGAGATGAGCCATTCACCAGATAGTCTACAGATGACCTTGTGGAAATAGCAGAGGAGCTGAGCCCAGAGACATGCAAGCCCCAGGAAGAGAGGAACCCAGGAAGCCTGAACCCTTGCAGACATTGGCAGACATCTTATTCTAACACGTGGCAATAAACTTTGGTGAGGGAAGTAACTTATGCTTTATGGCCTGGTAACTGTGGGCTTCTGCCCCAAATAAATACTTTTTATAAAAGCCAACTGATTTCTGGTATTTTGCATCAGCACTCCTTTCACTGACTAATACAATAGATGAAAATCTTTTGCAAAATCTAATGCATAAAAGAGATAAGCTTCTTGCTATTAACAGCCTGAGGTGTAGGTTGCCTCTGGGTTATGGTTTTGGGAGCTCTGAGAAAGCTTCCTGACTCCAAACTACCTACCCAGAATACATCATTACATTATTTCTTCTAGATTGCCATGCCATGAAAGAAGGAGCCATGCCATGATTTTTTCCTATCTGATACTCCCTATCCCCAATCCCGACTGTGCACAGTGTATGGATCAAAGGTGCTCTGTTCATCTTGGATGGAAAGATGTACAGATGAACTAAAGCCCACAGAGATGAAGTGACTTAGATGAAGCTGTAGGTTGTCTGAATTGGGTCCTTGCTCTTAATTTTAACCTTTTCCCCATCCTTTTGATACCTTCCCTGAGATGTTCCTATCTATAAAATGAGATGTTTGACTGATATAAACTCTAAAATGTCTCTTCCAGATTTTATATTCCACAATTGGAAGAAAAACTTAGTAGGTTGCCTAGGGTTTCATTTTTACAGTTCCATTATGCATCCTTTGAGAAATGAATGACCAAAGGGAGGAGGAATAGAGAAATGCATGGGTCATCCTACGCCCATTGTTGGAGTAAGTATTACTAATTTTGAGGAAAACATTTCCATAACACTTTAATTTTTTTAATTAGAGAAATTGTAGCTTTACAAAAAATCATGTAAATAATACACCATTCTCATCTATCCATTCCCCTCATCATTAACACTTTGCATTGGTGTGGTCCCATTGTTAATACTGATGAATGAACTGTATAAATGTGGTATCAACTATAGGCCATAGTATATATTAGGGTGTCTTTTTTCCCAATATACCACCCTGTCATTAACACCTTGCATTAGTGTGGTAAATTTGTTATAATTCATGAAAGAACATTTTTATAATGTATTATTTTCCCAAGTCCATCATCCACAACAGAGTTCACTGTGTTATCCATTCCCATGTTTTATCTATTAACTATAGTCCATTATTTAGAATAGGATTCAGTGTGTTGTACAGGTATGTGTTCTATCTTTTAATTTTTTTTCTAGTAATATATATGAATGAAAATATTCCCTTAGCCACATTCACATATATAACTCATTGCTGTTAATTATACTCACAATATTGTACCACCATTTCAACTATTCACTTCCAAAATTTCATAATCAACAAAAATAGAAAATTAAGCATTAACAAATTAAGCATTAACTCCCCATTTTCTAATCCCAACACAGCACCTAGTTACATACATTCTAAATTCTAACTCTATGAGTTTGTTTATTCTAATTATTTCATATCAGTGATATCCTATTATATTTAAGCTTTATCTATGCCGTTGCATGAACCAGAACTACATTCTTTTATAATGCTGAATAATATTCCATTGTATGTGTATGCCACATTATGTTTATCCATTCATCACATACATGTGGCATAATTGTATGTGTTTGCCATATTGTGTTTATTACATTCTTTTGCAATTGTAAATAATGCTGCTATGAACATCAGTGTACAAATACCTGTTCAAATCCCTGCTTTGAATTATTTGGGGTATATACCTAGAAGAGGGATTGCTGGGTCATATAGTAATTATATATTAAGCTTTCTGAAGAATTGTTATACTACCTTCCATGGAGGCTGAACCATTTTACATTACCACCACAATGAATGGGTGTTCCTATTTCTCCACATGCTCTCCGACACTTGAAATTTCCTGTTGTTGTTTTTTAATAGTAGCCATTCTAAAGGGTGTGAAATGGTATCTCTTATGGTTTTGATTTCCATTTCCCTAATATCTAGTGATGCTGAACATCTTTTCATGTGCTTTTTAGCCATTTGTATACTCTCTTTGGAGAAATGTCTATTCAAATATTTTGTTCATTTTTCAATTGGGTTTTTTGTCATTTTATTGTTGAGTTGTTAGGTTTATTTATATATTCTGGATATTAAACCCTTACTAGATATGTGGTTTCCAAATATTTTCTCCCATTGAGAGGTTGTCTTTTCACTTTTGCTATCAAGTCCTTTGTTGCACAAAATTTTTACTATTGTGGGGGTCCTATTTGTCTATGTTTTCATCTATTGTATGTGCTTTGGGTATAAAGCCTAAGAAACCATTGCCTAACACAAGATCTGAAGATGCATCCCTACATTTTCTTCTAAGAGATGAATAGTCATGGTCCTTATATTTAGATCTTTGATCCATTTTTAGTTCATTTTTGTATATGGTATGAGATAGGGGTGTTTCTTCATTCTTTTACATATGAATATCCAATTCTCCAAGCACCATTTGTGGAAGAAACTTTTCATTCACATGAATAGGCTGGAAGTGATTGTCACTACAATGAGTAGGGTGCCTGCCAGGGTGAGAAAGTAGATGATTGTAAATACAAGAAAAAAAAATTTCTGGATGTCTCAATTCTTTATCAGGCTGAGCAGATTGACATCTGTCAGTTGTTCATTTCTTCGTGAATCCAATTTGACATTTGGATAAAAAATGTATCTGCAAATAACACAGGGATTGCAATAGTGACAGATAAATTTTGGTCAAGCAAATGATATATCTTTCATGATTATGTTTCATGTTAGATTAATGGAAACTCCCAGGTAGAGAAATCCCAGCCTCAAAGATGGGCCATTTTATTATTCACGTATTGAATGCATAGAACTCTTCTGTACACACACACACACATACAGAGTATGTTCTTATGACTATTGTAATGCGAGTCATATCTCTTCCAATTGTACATCAATGGAGACTTTCCAATCACTTCCATAATATTTTCTTCCATAGAGAAAAGGAATAAAAAGAAGCTTGTACAGAGGAGCAGAGACTTGAAATATCAGTGCCTACTACCTGGCATTTTGTTCTCATTACACCAGCTGATAAGTCTAAGCTACAGATTTAGTTATCTTTATTAATTTTACCTTGTTTCAGAGTGAATAGGAAACATCAACTGATTTCAGTGTGAAATTAAGGATGATGTAGTGATTTTAGAATCACCAGAAATGAATAAATATTTGAGGCTGCAGCGTGATACACCCTGACTGGTTTGTCATCCCATGCTACATAGAAACAGAATTGCATAAGAAAAAACAGATTCTTTATGAAAAACCTCTAGAGGAATAATATCCTCTGAAAAATAAAAACAAAAAGCATGATTGAATGTATATACATACCCAAATTATTTGAAACTCCTGAATTCACTGTTGTATAACTTCATTTATATTTATATTTCAAGGTTATTTTCAAAATCAGTACTCATTTTGAGTAAGATTATGAAATATTCCCTGAATGTTCTGAAAACAGATACTTTATGGAAGCAAAAGCACCCTAATTTATTGGACAGAGCATGTTCTTTACAAGAGACAGACTATTTTTCAATTCTATTTTCACTGATAAGTTGCCATGTGAAGTTTGTATGGCCCTTTGTAACACTGAGCCTAATTTTTTTGACATATAATGTAGGAATAATAGCAAAGGGCATAGAGGAATTGAAAAATATTCTTATACTTTTGGTGAAGTTTGTATCCTAAAGGTAAAAATATAATTTTCTGCATACTTCCAAATTATTGCTAAAAGAAAAAATTAGAATATACACATTAATATTCTTATCTTTCAATATTTTCTCATTATAATATCAAGAGAATAAATAAACAAAATAAGGAGGACTATAAATGAACTCACCTAATGAAGTTAAATAAAACCTATCAGTTGTATTAGTATAAAGTTTGAATGCAGAAATAAATACATCAGAAAATAGAAAAATATTGGATTGGATAAACAAATTCAAAAGCTTATTGGTATTTTTAAAATACTATTTAAAATGATGAACATAGATGTATTAGTCAGTCAAAGGGGTGCTAATGCAAAATACCAGAAATCGGTTGGCTTTTATAAAGGGTACTTATTTGGGGTAGAAGCCACAGTTACCAGGCCATAAAGTGTAAGTAACTTCCCTCACCAAAGTCCATTGTCACATGTTGGGGCAAGATGGCTGCCAACATCTGCCAAGAGTTCAGGCTTCTTGGGTTCTCCTCTTCCTGGGGCTCCATTTCTCTCCAGGCTCAGCTCCTCTATTTCCTAAAAAAGGTCAGCTGTAGACTATGGGGCTCTCTAGGCTTTGCCTCTTGCCACAAGGCCAGCTCTGAGCTGTCAGGTGAATGGCTTATCTCTTTTCCTGGGGCCTTCTCTCCTTCTTCATGACCAAGCTCCTCTGTGTGCTTAATTTCCTGGGCTCTAGCATTAAAAATCAGCATCAAATCTCCAACTCAAAAAACTCCAAATCTGTTCTTTGCCATGTCTCTTATCTTTGATTCCCCACCCACCATGGGGTGGGGCTCAATGCCACATCTGATGTGGCCCAATCAAAGCCCTAATCATAACCTAATCATGCCCAGATGAACAGACCAGTTTACAAGCATAATCCAATATCTATTTTTGGAAGTCATAACTATATCAAACTGCCAAACAGCTACAATAGATAAGCTGAGTAAGTATCAATTATGGTCAATTCCTAAACAGATACTAATTTAAAGAATATTGAAAAGAATATTATGCTTATCATTCTTAGAGTAATAAAAGTTTTTCAAAAGTTAATAGGTATTTGTCAAAGCAGTGTAAGTCTTTTCTGCATATTATCACCAAAAATGGGGAAAAACGCCATAAGAAAAAATAAAAAGACATATGTATTGAAACCTTATGAAAAACATAAACCTATTTAGAAATAGAAAACAATGAGATAAATATGTATCTGATGTCCAAATGGGGAAGGGATTGTTAAACAAAAATGTATGAAACATAGGACAATATGATAGCTTCAACTGTATGGAGACATGGAACACACTTGAAAATATTGCAAGAAATATGGTCAACAAATATTTCTATAAAATAACATTTACAAAGGACAGAAAGTGTTCTACTCACAACATTTATTTTTTCTTACAAAAGGCAAATCTAATGACAATACAATTTCAGGGAAAAAAATGAGATTTCAAGAATATTTTATTTCTTTTTTATAGGCCAGTAAAAAGAATTTACTTGGGAAATGGGGGAAAGAACAGAGCTTGCTGAGAAATGGGAGAGAAAGATGAAAATACACACCAAAATTTGATATGGGCTCTTCTAGGTGGAGAGCATGTTTTATTTCTTAAAATATCAAAAAGTACAATTAAAGTGTAAAATATTTTTAACTGGAAAATTAGCAAAGGTTAGGGAGCTATATTATTCAGTACTTGTAAGCATGTTGTGCTTTAAAAATAGTCTGCAAATGAATTTCAACTATGTAATAAGGACTTCATAATTGATCATTTCCCTAGGTCTAATATTACTTACTCCAAGGGATCTATTCTAGATTAAAAAGTAATGGGAAAAAATTATGCATGCTGGTTCTATTTCACAATATTTTTTATGATAGAGAAAAATTGGAGAAAACTCAAATGTCTATCTAAAGGGGACTATTAAATTATTTAGAATATCTAATTATAAATATCAGGTGGACATGAAACCTTGGGATGATATTAAATCTCAACAAACCCCAGCACAACATTTGGGCACAACGGTTGCTTGCTGATTGTTTTCTGCTCATTGGCAGGGACCCCTCATTCTCAGAAGTATAAACACCAACACAAGGGCAGGACACATGTCCCTCATCTCCAACAGGAAGTGTGACCTGCAGATTTGCAAACCCTAACCTGAGCAGTTGGCCTCTCTGGGGACCCAGCCATAATGTGATCTCTTCCTCTGATCTCTCTGGACCCTTTGTGATGTGAAGAAATAAAATGATCATTTGCTAAAAATCTCTGTTTTGCTTGAACCTGTGTTTCCATGATGCACCACATAGCAACTTCTCCACAATTGGGTCTTTCCACATACCACAATATCATTAAGCTTTCAGCTTAAATATCACCTTTAGAAAAGGCCTTCTCTGCTTATTTCAACTACAGAATTCTTCCTCTTATTTTCTCTACCAGGCTCTATTTGCAGTCTTAATAGCATTTAACACAGTCTATGATTACTTTATTAATCAGTTCTTTTCTTTGTTATCTGACTCTATTACAAGATTATAAGGTCAATGCTGGAAGGACCTTTTTCCTGTCATTTTTCCTGTTTTATTAATTATTTATTCCTATTTCATAACAGAGTCCTGGACACAAAATTGGCATCCAATGAAATTTCTGAATAATAAATGATTGAAAAATAATTATTACATATAAAATGGAGAAGAAATTTCTAACATATATAACCAGAATTCAATGAAGAATAAATTGAGGTTTAATTAAATGGAAGAAAAAGTTGCAATAGCAAATTGAAGAAATAGATGATAAATTATCACCTTCATTGGTACAAACTGACTAGGCTGATATTTTATTTTAGACTGGCAATAGTGCCATAAGGGTTTTTGAGTCTCTTTTTTCTCATTATTACATGCTTCTGACTCTAATGGTGTAATTATTGTAGCAGCATCTTTACATATAGATGCTTATCCTTACTTTGTGGAAAACACCAGTAAATTTAATAAAGTGAGAAATTTTCTTGGGCACACTCCAGTTAGATAATTCAAGATAAATGTTGATGTGTGAAGGGATCAAATGCCCCATGATCTACGGCCCTATCATGGAGAAAATTATATCCTCTTAAGTACTGACATAACTTTTTCAGGGGATGCTTCCCTAGGCTTGAAGCATGATATAAAGAAGTCATGGAAAGCCCTCTCAAAATCTTAAGAACAACTACTTTAGCCATTTCAACACCGTAAAATGAGATGGGCAAAAAATCTGAATAGTAATTTTTCTTTTCTAAAATTACTAAAAAAGAACTTAGTAAAAAAATTCCGGGAAAATTGCTACCTGCAATCATTTTATGTATTTATAGAATTGTATATATCTATGGTAAATTATTTTAAACATGGAAAGCCTTTTCTTTCTCCTGAGTCATGGAATTCCTTTTAAATAGATCCATAGTGCAAATAATACAATTTTCTGACATATTAAAAGAGTCAGTGGAGAAAATGGATGGACATATCAGCTAGCCAAAGCATAGCATCCACCATGAAGACAAAAATTTGACTTTAGAGCACATTAACTTGGACCCAGAAGCCTGGAGGGGAAGTCAGAGACCTCAGCAGAGATCGACTGCCACCTTGCTTTACTATATGGTCAGACAACAGAATTATTATTAGCTGCTTTTGATGAGAAAGCAATTTTATAGTGCCTTGATTTGGACCTTTCACAGGCTCAGAAATATAATCTTTTACCCATATAAATCCCCTTTATAAGAGCCAACCCATTTCTGGTACTTTGCCTCAGAAGCTTTGGCAAACTAAAACACTGTGTTTGCATGCATGTTTATGCCTGAGTGTTGATTATTTTGCATTTTACTAATTAAGATATTGATGATATTTCCATATCAGTCCATATAGATCTAAATCATTCATGGTTATCTTTTCACTGTATAATACTCCTTCACTAAGATGAACTAAAATTAAGGAATCCAATTTTCTTCATGTGGTTTCCCATTTTATCTATGACAAATCATGCCATAATAAATATAGGTCTTTTTGAATATGTGCAAGTATTCGTCCCTAGAAATGAAATAGTTCAGTCAAACGGTATGTGCTTTTAAAATGTTGATGTTCATAGTTTTTGCCAACATGACATCCTTTAGGTTGTACCAACTAACCTACTCACCACAGTCTGTTAGAATAAATGATTGTCCACATTCTCAATAACATCTTTATGATAAAAATGTATGGTATAGCATACTCTGACTAGTTATGGAAATTGTATTTCTTTTATATACCTTAATTGAAATTCTTTCAATATAATTGAGTTTGATCACTTTTAATATTTTAAAATTATTTCTATTTCTTCATTTAAATGTCTAATGATGCTTTTACATGATTTATATGATTACTGAATATTTATTTCCATACTGAGTTTTATGAGTTAATGATGTGCTAAGATTTGTTCCATTATTGTATATATGATTATTTTTCCTCTTGTGATTTTTGATATTTTTATGCTGTATAAAAGTTTCCATAGTTTAAATTTTTTATATTGATATAGATCATTCAGTATTTTGTTTTTGCTGTTGTTTTAACTTTTTAAAAATACTTTTCTGCATTTACACTCCCCCATTTTTAAAAAAATTAATTATTAAACAACTTGTTGTTCTATTTCATATTTAAAATTTTTGATCCAGTTGGAATTTATTTCAAGATAAATAGTTAAATAGATGAATTTCAATTGTTATTCTTGATTGATTTTTAAAATAGTTGCTCACTTTTACCTTTTAACCATTTCTGAAATCAAGAGGTTATTATATACTAAATTCTCAAAAGTGTTTTTTTCATGTAACAAACTTTACTTTTTAAAAAGTTTTATATTACAAAAAAGTTACAACAAAAGTGTAAGGGATTCCCATATAGCCAAATCCTCCCCTTCTCACGTTTTCCCCTATTAATAACATCTTACATTAGTGTGATACATTTGTTCCAATTGATGAAGAAATATTGAAGCATTGCTACTAAACAAGGTCCGTAGTTTACATTATGGTTTACTCTGAACTGTATAATTTTATAGATTTTGAAAAAGATATATAATGACCTGTATCAATTACTGCAAGATCATGCAGAACAATTCCAATGCCCTAAAAATACCCTATGTTCAGCTTATTCTTCCCCTCCCTTCCCCTCAGAACTTGTGGTAACAACTATCTTTGTATCAATGTTACAAGTTCTTCTGTTCCTGCAATACTAATGTCTACTTTGGTCCATTACTCCATTACCCCTTATATTTCTTTATTCCTCATTCTTGAGAATTTGGGGATGGTGATGACCACACTGCTTCAGAATGAGAGGTTGCTTAGATCTTGTGGGTCAAACTGATGGAACTGTTTTGTTTGTAGTAGTATTAACTTTTTTGTTTTGGGGGGTGAGTGTTGTCCATCATCATCACTTGGTTAGTTGTCCTGTGTGAGTCCGATGAACTGGAGAGTAAGTGTTGGCTGCAGCTCGGTTGAGATTCAGAGCTCAACCAACATAATAACAAGACAAAGATTTAAATCTTTGAGACATATTAATGGCTATAGTGCTAATTATAGGATCAAATAAAAGTTCCAAATAATTATATATAGGGAAATTATAAATAAGTCTTACTATTACATAAGGGAAATAAGTTATAATATAATCCATCATAAGGCCCACTGACAGCAATCTGAATTTCATAGGGTTGTGTGCCTTTCATTTACTGTCCAGATGTCTCTAGCACCCTCAGGAGTATCCCTGTTTGAGGCTTTGTTTACTGTGGTAGTTAGAGCCACCTGAAACATGGATAAGTGTAATCTCTGGAATGATCTCCCAACTCATTTTGAAATATCTTAGCTGTAAAAACTCTTTTCTATTTAACTCCCTCCCCACCTTTGGTAAAGGTCTTTTTCCAAATGCATTGCTGATTGGTGCTTGGTAATAATCCCTTGGTGCCAAAGAGGCTCATTCCTGGTAATTTATTTTCTGAGTTTGGCTTAGAGAGCAGCCACATTTGAGTAGGAAGTAACTCTAGGCAATTGTTATGATTAGGATAATTTTCCATGTTACAAGGATAAGGTTCAAAAGTACAAGTATTAATATCATGGACTTGGAGTATTGGTCTGTTTTCTCTTAGTAGGCACTGCCTATGTACTCTAGAGCTTCTTGACACTCTATTTGAGAATGTAGCAGGACTTCCAAGTAGGGGAGTTTAATATTTTGTTGGTTATTGTGTGGGACTCCACCCACTGAGATAACACCCTATTACCACACGAACACATTCATATTCCATAGAAGCATGTGTCAGGTCACCCTTCCACACAAATCTACCCACCACCAACACTTTGCACCAGTGACCCTCCTCTGCCATAGTTGCCAAAAGAACACTCCCCACAATTTTACTATTAACCACAGTCTTCAACCTCCTCAGGGTTCACCTATTTCTTCCTGTAGCCTTAGCCCCTGCTCCATGGATAGCCTAACCCAGTGCCCCAACCTCAGTCACACTCACACTCCAGCACCATCAATCTCCCTCACTTCACTGCACCACCATCACCCCCATCCACTGCCAAATCATCCCCATCTGACTTCTAGATTCTGCCTAAATTGAGCATTGGCTCACTGCTTTCTTTTCCCTTTCTATCATCTGGTAACTTATCTTCCATACTCTTGCTCTGTAATTCTGCTCAAAAACCTTAGTTCATATCAAGGAGATAATACAATATTTGTCCTTTAGTGAATGGCTTACTTCACTCAACATAAGGTCTTCAGGATTCCTCTATCTTGTCACATGGGTGAGTACTTCATTTCTTCTTAGAGTTGAGTAATATTCCATCATCTGAATATACTATATTTTGTGTATCCATTCATCTGTTGATGGGCGCTTAGATTGTCTCCAAATTATGGCAATTGTTAATAATGCTGTGATGAACTTTGGTGTGCATATGTCTGTTTGTGTCCTTACTTTCAATCTTCTGTGTATATTCATAATAGTGGGACTGCCAGATCATGTGGCAATTCAATATTTACCTTCCTGAGGAACTGCCAAACTATCCTCTGTAGTGGATGCACCATTCTACATTCCCACCAGCAGAGGATAAGTGTTCCTATTCTTCCACATCCTCTCCAACACTTGTAGTTCTCTGTTTTTTTAATAGTAGTCAATCTAATAGGTGTCAAGTGGTATCTCATTGTTTTGACTTGCATTTCTCTAATAGCTAGTGATGTTGAGCATGTTTTCATGCACTTTTATAGCCATTTGTATTTCCTCTTTGGAAAAATGTCTATGCAAATGTCGTGCCCATTTTTAAAATGGATTGTTTGTCTTTTTATTTTTGAGATGTAATATTTCTTTATATATGCTGAATATAAGACCCTTTCCTGATAAGTGTTCCCAAATATTTTCTCCCATTGAGTAGGCTGCTTTTTCACTTTCTTGACAAACTTCTTTGAAGCACAAATGTTTTTTTTTTTTTTTTTTACTTTGAGGAAATCCTGTTTATCTATTTCTTTCTTTCATTGCCATGCTTTGGGTATAAAATTTGTGAAACCATTTCCTTTAAAGATCTCTTAGATTCTACCCTTCATTATCTTCTAGGAGCTTTATGATCTTGGCTCTTATATTTAGGTCTTTGATCCACATTGAGAAATATTTATATGGTGCATGAAATGGTGTTTATCTTTCATCTTTTCAAAGTGGATATCCAGTTCTCCAAGCACCATTTGTTGAAGAGACTATTGTATCTGGGTTGAGTGGGCTTGGTGGCCTTTTTTAGTATCTTTGGCTGTATATGTGCAGGTCTATATCTGAACTCTCAATGTCCTTCCATTGGTCAATATGTCTATCCTTATGCCAATACCATGTAGTTTTGTCCACTGTAGCTTTATAGTATGCTTTAAAGTCAGGTAGCATGATTCCTCCATTTTTTTTTTCTTTTTCATGAACTTTTTGGCTCTTTTGGGCCCCTTGCCTTTCCAAATAAAGTTGATAATTGTCTTTCCCAATTCAGTAAAAAAAATACTGTTGGAACTTTCGTTTAGATTGCATTAAATCTGTAAATCAATTTGGGTAGGATAGACATCTTAATGATTTTTAATCTTCCAATCCATGAACACGGAATATTCTTCCATTTATTTAGTTCTTCTTTGATTACCTTTAAAAATGTTGCATAGATTTATGTGTACATGTACTTTATGTTCTTAGTTAACGTTCTCTTTAGATATTTGATTCTTTTAGTTCTATTGTAAATGGAATTTTTTTTCTTGATTTCCTCCTCAGATTTCTCATTGTTTGTGCATGGAAATACTACTGATTTTTGTGTCTTAATATAATAGCCTGCCACTTTACTGAACTCATTTATCAGCTCAAGAAACTTTGCTGTAGATTTTTTGGGACTTTCTAAATTTAGTATCATGTTGTCTGCAAATAATGAAAGTTTTATTTCTTCCTTCCCAATTTGGATGTGCTTTATATATTTTTCTTGCCTAAGTGCTCAAGCCAGCATTTCTAATACTGTTCTAGATCTTAGTTTGTATTATTTCAGATCTTAGTCAAATATTTTTTGATTGATCAGTATTCTCTTCTGTTTCATTTACCTCTTTAGTAATTTGCCATTTTACATATGATATCTGATAAGCCCAATATTCCCTCAATATTATTCTGTCTTAGAATTATTATTAATAATATGAATATAAGAATGCTCTTCTTTTACCAAGTGCTAATAATATGGTGATACACAGGAAAATTACAGCTAATGCAAATTAGAGATGGTAGTTAGCTGTAACAATGTAATATTTTGCAGTAAAGACAGAAAGATATTATTTCAATATTAAGGGATAACAATCGGGGAATATAAGGGCATATGGGATTTTTCCTTTTGGAATAATGAAAATGTTCTAAAACTGACAGAGTTGATGACAGTACAACTCTGTGATGAAAGTGAGAGCCACTGAATATACACTTTGAATAGATTGTACAAAGGATGGGAATGTGTAACAGTGAATCCAGTAGTGGACAAATATGAGAATGTCTTCTCCTGAACAAAATAAAATATATCATAATAACATAGTGTGTTAATAAATGGGTGGGTTGGGGAAAATACATAAAATGTAAGATATGGGCTAGAGTTAGTAGTATTATTTTGACAATATTCTTTCATATTTTGTAACAATTATTTCACAACAAGGCAGGGTGTTGGTCTTAGGGAGATGTATGGGAGACTTGCATGTTGATATGCATATTTCCTTTGTGAATTCACAAATTTTACTATACACTTATTGCTTATATATGTTCATGTTTGGATTATATATATTAATAAAATTTTATTTAAAAAATAAATATCCTATCCTTTAATATTGAGTTTATAGTTTTTGTAGGCACCCTATAGTGTACAATTGTATAATTTTCTTCAGCATTGCCTTACAATTAGGCAAGGGGAAAAAAGATGGTGTTAACAATATTTCAATTACTGTAGAGTATTACACAGAAGAAAAAGGTTAAATTTGACTTGAATTGTAAGGATTGTTATTTATCTCTTCTGCATTATTTGAGAATCTAGATTGGCAAATATTATGCTCATCTCTTAACTTACAAATCTTTGTGAAGATAAAGATATACAATGCATTAATCAGAAAAAGCCATGTTTTGCTTTGGTAACCAATGAATCCTGAAATCTCAGTGTTTTAACAGGTAAAATTTTATTTTCATTCAGTAACAATCCACTGAGGGTTAAGTCTTCATGTAGTGTATTTGTTGTATAGTTACTCAGTAATCCAGGTACCTTCCTATTAGCATTTCCATGTTGATGCTTTTTTCTAGGTTTGCTGTAATAAGGATAAAGGAAACGGGATAGTAGCACACTGCCTCCTAAATCTCTCAGTCTGAGTGTGACACACATCACTTCTGTGAACTAGTCACATGGCCCTTATTATACATAAGAGGTCTGAAAATATGTTTTGTGCATATGGATATTTGGTGATTGGTAAATAGATTGGACACATTGAGAAAAAGTGATCTCCCATTTGGAATCAATTCTTCACTAACTCTAGAATATTGATACGCATGAAGTATATAATCATGAAGATCTGGTATGGCAGGAGTAATTTGGGTTACTACTATTCTTTCAAAGATAGAAGTGACATCACTGAGATTGGCAGGTCAACTGCCTTGGTCTTAATCTGGGTCCACTTCCTTTATCTGGAGTCTTTCTCTTAGAATTGCAGTGTAAGTGACTACATATGAAGTCATAGGCAATTGGACTACAATTTTCTATTCAAATTTGATTATGTAGAGTTTCTGCCTTGATAACTCAGATATCATAAATTTTCTCTTTTGTACTAGCTATTTTTGTTCCTATTACCTAAGGTTCAAATCCATCCAATAAAAGATATTATGGAGATAAATGCTGCATGTAATTTTTGTTGGAAAATTGTTGTACCTATTTGTTGGAAAATTGTTGTACCTATCTGGGAATATCATGTGCAAGTTTGCTCTCTGGCTGTACCTGAATGAATATAATATTCATCCATAGCTTAAGACAGAGAAAATAACTTTTTCTTGGAATAGACAACGTTACAATGCAAATGTGCTCCACGATTTGTGCAACACAACAAAAGCATCAAATTTTGGGTGAAACCTGACTTAATAACTTATCTGATTCTTCAAAATACATTAATTTCTGGTTGATACCTATCTCTGATAGGTATCTGATAATATGGCTACACTGAGTTCAGCAGTTGGAAATAAAACAATTCAATTTCAACAGAATTGTTAGCACTAATAGTTTTTAATATATGTTAAATACTTGGGCTATTGGATGCATAAGCTATACATGAAGATTTGCAGATAATTTTTCTATTGAATACATAATAAAATGGATTTTCAAAACTGTCAAAATTTTATGTCAATTAGCAGTGTCTCAATGATCAATAATTTGTACATGCACAGAAGTTTCTAATAAGAAGGGACTTTTGTCAACTTTTAATTTAAAAAATTGATATTTTATGAAAGAGGGACCATTAAAGATTTCACATAACAAAGGGATAAATATACATATACCAACATATTTTGACTGTGAGACCATTATCTTTTGAATTATCCTCAGTTGATCTTAATGTTTGTACAGGTTTTTTGTTTTTCTTTTTTATCTTGTCTATTTACATTATCTGTTGTCCAAGATCACTTTGACTCCAGAGCTTCCTCATGGTATTTTTCACCTCTGCATTTCTGAGGGTATAGATTAAAGGGTTTAACATGGGTGTTATAGTGCAAAATACAGCTACTGCTTTATCAAGGGGGAAAATAGTCATGGGCCAAAGGTATTCAAATGTACAGGGCACAAAAAATAAGACAACCACAGAGATATGTGAGGCACAGGTGGAGAGAGCTTCCCAGCATCCTTCAGAACTCTGAGTTCTGAAGGAGCAAAGGATGAGGACATAAGAGATGATAAGAATACAGAAACTGAGCATACACAGGAACCCGCTATTGACAGCAACAAAGAGAACAAAGATGTGTGTGTCTGAGCAGGAAACTTTCAGCAGTGGGTAAAGATCACAGAAGAAGTGGTCAATGACATTGGGGCCACAGAAGGACAAACACAATATGAAAATGATTTGAATCAGGCCATGAAGAAAACCCCCAGCCAAGGGCACAGCCACCAGGAGGACACATACCCACCAGTTCATTGTTATCATGTAATGCAAGGGCTTGCAAATGGCCACATAATGGTCATGGCCATCACCGTGAGCAGAATGATTTCAGCTCCACCAAGGAAATGAGTAGCAAAAATCTAAGTCATGCACCCAATGAAGGAGATAGATTTCTTCTTAGCTAGGAAATCAAATATCATTTTTGAGACCATAGTAGAAGAGAAGGAGCCCTCTTGAAAGGTCAAGATAGACAGAATAAAATACATTGGAGAGCCCAGTGCAGGGCTGGTGGCAATTGTTACAACAATGAATAGGTTGCCTGCCATGGTGAGAGAGTCGATGATTACAAATATTACAAACAAGAGTTTCTGCACATCTGGGTTCTATGTCAGGCCAAGAAGGATGAATTCTGTCACTTTGTTCATTTGTTTCATGATCCAATTTTGCATATGGATAATTGATTAATCTGCAAATAACACAAGGATTGTGATGTTTGTAGATCAATTTTGATTAAGATAATAATACATATCTCAGGTCATTTCTTTCTTTTAAGATTGATAATAACACAAACAGAGAAAACCTGGACTTTAATTACAGCTATATTTTTAATCATGTACAGTTTTGAATATATAGCTGTCTTCTACACTCACCATACAAGCACTCTTTATGACTCTTTTCATACAAGGCACATTTTCTCACAATCATACATGGCAAGATCCTCTCCTAATCTGAAAATCCACAGGATTTTCTCACGTAGGAAAAGAGGAACAAAAAGAGGACCTTTAAGGATGAGCCAAGGCTTGAACTCATGAGCATCTGCCTACCTGTGTTTCTTTTCTCATCATTCAGGCTGATGAGGTTCAGTTACAAAATTTCTTAGCCTTTTTATTTCTAACTTGTTTCATGGCAACTTTCAAACATCAGTTTAAAATTAGAGATCATGTAGCCACATTATAAACTCAGGTGAACTGCGTGAACACTTGAGGTGTAAAAAAATACATAGTGGCAGTTAAATTTGTGAGCACATGCTTCATTGAAACACAATTATATAGGAATACCAAAAATTCCTTATCAAATGCTTCTGCAAGAATGATATCCTGAAGAGGATACAACCTACATCTTGATGCAGCACAATATACCCCTAATTTATTTGTAACTTTAGAATTTACTGTATGGAGAACTTCTATCATAATAACTATCAGGGGTCTGTTGCAATTCAGCACTCCATATAAGGAAGATTATGAGATTAAGAAACATTCTTCTGGACCTGTTCATAAAAGTTATTTTAATATGAGAACATGCTCTTTATGATAGAAAAAATTTATTTATATTTTGTATTCAATGATAATTAGCCATGTGACGTTGTATATAGGCTTTAGTCTTATTGAGACAAAATATTTTCATGTATAATGTAGGAAAAATACAAAGGGCATAAAGAAATTTAAGAACATATCTATTTTTAAATAATTATAAAAAGATCCAAAACAAGAAAAGCACATGTCCTAAATCTTATGCTTGAAATAATTATTTTTAATAATAATATGAAAAAAATTAAATGAACTGTGATTGAATATAAATGAACTTAGTACTCACCAAAAAATGTTTAGGCAAAAAAATTATATTTGGCAAAATTTGCATACAGAAATCAATACATCAGTCAATAGTAAAATATTAGACTTGATAAATAAATTCAAAAGTGTATTGGTGTTTGATATACACATTTTTTTATTATTGTGGGTAAAAGTCAAATTTTTCACAATACAAACCAATATTTGTAAAATGATATATAAATATATATGCATATATGTGCATTTGCTTACATAAATGTTATTTTTTATATATATATATTTTAGAAGATGCTTAGATTACATAAATGTTACACAAAAATTACATTGATTCCCATGTTCCCCACCTCCCACACCTCCCATAACATCCCACATAAGCATCTTTCATTAGTGTGGCACATCACCTACAATGGATATACACATCCTGGGGCTTTGTCACTAAGCATGGACCATAGTTCACACTGTAGACCACACTCTCTTCCACACAATTCTGCATGTTATAATCTGATGTAAAATGACCTATATTGGTCATTGTAATGTCACACAGGATAATTCCCAAGTCCTGAAAAAGCCACTGTATTACAACTGCTCTTCCCTTCCCTGTCCTGAAGGCATATAGTGGCTACTGGCTCCACCTCACTGTTATAATTTCTTCCATTGCTTAAGTCACAATATATCTACAACGGAATACCTTTAAGTCCACTCTAGTCCATAGCTCTTCCCCCAATCCTGAGGAGTTTGGGATGGTGATGTCCACTCCACCACCAAGTGAGAGTGGGCTTATATCCCATGGATGCGATGGATGGGATTATCCTGCCTGCAGTTGCAGGCTCTCTCCATTCACTGGGATGGCCGTTGTCCATCATTGTCTCCTCACCAGGTGACTTGGGTGAGTCCATTGAGCTGTAGAGTAGGAGTTGCAGCTCCACCAAGATTCCAGCCACAGCTGGCACACGGGCAGGCCAGAGGCTCCAGTCTCTGGAAGTACACCTACAAACTCTAGCATCACATATAGGTTTGAATAGAAGGGACTGATGGACCATGTGCAGGGAGGACTTATTTGAGTCCAACTCTGTCACTCTCAGGAGCACAGTTTCCAAAGTAGAGCCCACTGATAAGGCATCAATCTCTGGAGCTATCCCCCCTTATATAGGACCTGGGTGTTTCCATAGCCCTCAGGAGCCCCTTTGTGTGGGGTGATATCCACTTTGGTGTTCTATGAGTTCCCACTGAGGTGTGCGTAAGCGTTACCTCTGGGATGACCTCCCGACTCTCTTTGAAGTCTCTTAGCCACATGAACTCATTTGTCTTTACCTTTTCCCCTTTTTATTCCAGGTCTTTATCCAGTCGTATTGCCAGTTGGCACTTGGTATTAATCCCTCATTGTCAAGGAGGCTCATCCCCAGGAGTCATGTCCCTCGCTGGGGGGAAGGTAATGCATTCATATGCTGAGTTTGGCTTAGAGAGAGGCCACATTTGAGCAACAAGGAGGCTTTCAAGTGGCAACCTTTAGGCACCCCATTACAGTAGGCTAAGTTTCAATTACAAGAGCAAAGACTCATAAGGCTAGTCATCAATAACAAGAACCCATCAGTGGACCATCCTCTTTTGCCATACACTGCCCCTGCACTCGGTGGACTTTTGCTGCTTCCTTGGAGAATGTGGCAGAGCTCTCCACGCTGGGAATTCAGTATTCCCTCATTTATTGAGTGATTGTCTACCACTGTGACCATGCCCCATGCCTTGATCATACGAACAATTTTTTATATCTTTCACGTATATTCAGATGAAGTTCCTCCCATGAATCCCCCTTCCCAGACAGCCCCCACCAATGATCCTCTGCAACCCCCATTGTAACCCTTCTGTGACCTAAACCTTCTTTGAAGTTGAAGCCCATATAATAACCAAATACAATTAATAGGAAAATGAAATAATAATGATAAGCTTAAATGCAAGAGATAAAATACATGGAAACTCAGAAAAAAAAAAAACTAAAGATAAAATATAATTAACAGATTGGGTTTTGAAAAAATGGGGAAAAATGTTTTATTTGTGATGAATACAAATAAGGTCAATAAGAAGCAAGTAAAGTCAATTCCCAAAAGGACATTAATATAAACAATATTTTTTAAAATCTTATGTATTTTTCAGTGTGGGTAATAAAAGATTGTTCTGCCACTGGTAGGTATTTATCAAAACAAAATAATTTTATCTTTTATATATGTTAGTATTATAAAAATTAATAAGAAAACATAGAACTATATTGCAAAAACAGTGACCCCTAATGCAAACCATGGAATTTAGTTAATAGTACAGTTACAAATGGAAATTTTCATCAGTTGTAACAAATGTACCATACTAATTCAAGGTGTTAATAATATGAGGGAGTATTGGAACTTTGTATTTCCTGCATGCTTTTTCTATAAACCTACAAATTCTATAATTATGGGGGAAAAAACAAAGCAAAGAGAAACCCCCAAACCAAAGTAAGTCTACTTTGATATCACCACCAAATAAAGAAAGAAAACAAAACAAAATTTTAAAAACATGTGAATCAAAACCTTACTCAAAAACATCAACCTGCTCAAAAACATGAAACAAAGGATAAATATGCAATTGATCTCTGGATGAGAAAGACATGCTATGCAAATATACAGTGGTGTAAAACATAGCCCAAAACTAATGGATTCAACTACATAAAGACAGAGATAAAATTGGAAAGATGTTTGCAACAGTTGATATACAACTGTTACTATAGAAATAACATTTGCAAATAAAGAAAATGTCCATGCACACTATTATAAAGAGAAGGTAAAATAATAAAAAGGTAATTCTCATAAAAAAAGTTAGACATCTCATATAGCCTCTATTTCATAAATGTTCAGGGAAATGCAGTTTAAAATGTGAAATAATTTTTACAGGCAAATGAAAAAAGATGTATGAGACCTCTATTGTATAGTGCTAGCGAGTGTGCATTGGTATTAAATATTCCAGAAATAAGCATGAATTTATGTATAAAGGACTGAGAAATTGGTTACATTAATTGATCCCATACTCCTTACTCTTAGGAACGTAGTCTAAAAAAATGATTGGCAAAACACATACATACAGGTTGTATTTCACAACATGTTTTTCATAATATTGAAAATGTAAATACAACCATAAAGTCTACAAAAAGTTGAACAGTGAAATGAATTATGATGCATATTTGTGAAATATCAGGTGGGCAACACAGATATTTGTAATAAATATTATTCATGTGGAAAGGTTATTTCAGTGTAGTAGTGAGTGGAAAAACACAGGTGTAAAACAGCAGTTACATTATTATATCAATTGTCTAAAATAACTTATATAGTAGAAATGACTCTTTTAAAAAGGCACTAAAGATTAACAGTGCATATTTGAATTATGAAGAATGAGCATTTTCAATTTCTTTTTTAAAATCAATTTTGTGATCCAATTTTTTACAAAGAGAATAGATTGACTTTATTATCAGTAAAATAATTTAATAAAAGTTTTTCTTTTTTCTATGGTCTGTTTCCATAAGATCTCAAGTGAATGACTTTATGAATATATTGTTCATAAAGATCTGTGATAATAGAATACATAATTACATCTACTTATCTGTAAACTGAAGACCCTAGTGTTACCTTGAGTGAAAATACCAAGAAAAGTAACTGTTTCTGAATATGTTTCTGAATACCTACTCAATGTATGACTGAATACATTGAGTCATAGGTGACTCAGTCTATGACAAGCCATCTTATCTCTAGTGAACACTTTGCTTGGAGCTTGCAGTCACTGACCCAACATTAACTCCTGCTTTCCAAGTTAATCTGATTTTCTCTTTAGTATAGTAATTCTTTCCCTCAATTACTGGCTCAGAAATGATTGCTTAGAGAAAATTCCTAGGTAAATCAGGATTCATGGGCAGAATTTATTTTTGCCCTATAAGTTCATTCCATCCTGTGAATGGAGCCCACAAGCATCCCAGCTCAGAATTTCTTTAATCAGGAAATTTCTAAAGCTTTAAATTTCAGTGGAAGTTCATTGGAGAACACTTTCAGTTTTTGGAGGACATCTCTGCAGAATGTTCCTTCCCTACACAATTGCTCTTTTGCCTTTTAGTGACTCTATGAAGTATTCTATAAAGCAACTTGAGATTAGCTCCAAACAGATTTAAAACACTGAAAATAGAAAACTGTGTTAAAGCAGAAAAATTATGGATTTCCAGCACCATGAACTCAGCAGCAAATGCTGTTGTCTTGAAGTAGCATATTACTGATTTCAGCTCTTTTAAGATTTCTCCAAAGAAAGTTTCAGCTCAGCCTTGAATTAGCTCTTTTAGTACATGGAAACCTGGATCCACAAGGCTTGGAAACAAAGACCAAATTCATCTGTTGTTTGTAACTGGTTATCCTTATGTGTTTTTCCAGGCTCAAGAGTCCCCAGAGCCTGTCCTTATCAACATTTTCATGTATGATTTCATGGAAATATTTAAATTGATATTACTTCAGGTTGTTCAGAACTTACAGTTCCCAAAGGATTAAAATTAGAAACTTTAGCCAAGATGGCAGCCTAACCGGTTCATTCTGTTCTTTCTTGTGGTGTTAACATCTGTGACCATGTTCATTGGGGAAGATCAAGTTAGGCTGTGCAAGCAGACTCTCTATAGCAGTTGGTTGGAAGTGATCATGGGTTCTGGTACATAAGGCAGAGAATGTTCTAGTGTTGAGAGTATGCATGCATGAACTAATCAGAACCTATAAAACAAACCAAAAAATACTTGTCTCGAAGAATTAAAGAAAAGAATAAGCATCTGAAAAAATCTAGATCAGTGCAAAACTGCTGAAGATAGATGCATGAAGGCTAGAAGTACTGCTGTTTAATATTAAAAATTTAACATTTCCAAAGAGCAAAAGCTTTGGATTATAAGAAGTCTAACTTCCTAAGGCTGTCAAACTATGCATACTTTGGCAGGTTTCTTAGCCAGTTTATATCCTAGTTTCCACATATATACAAAGAGGAAGATAAAGTGTCAATCTCAATGGACTGTCATAAGGTTATATGGGATAATACATGAATTGTGCTTAGAATGCTATCTGATACAGAGTAAAAGTTCTTTGCTGCTGCCACCTTATGTTAGGAAATAAGAACTCATGTTGCTATCAACCAAGTATATGGCAATATTTTATCAATTCACATATGTAGCTTGCTTTATTTGGGGAATGATTGTTTGGATTCTGAAAGAGTGCAAAAATTATGAGAGAAGAATGCTGAAGTTTTCTTACATTAATCCCTATGTCAAGATTCATAATAATCAAAGAGGAGGAGATCATGGGAATCCCTGTAATTTTTGTGTAACATTTATGTAATCTAAGCGTCTTTTAAAATATATATAAAAAAAAAACATTTATGTAAGCAAATGCACATATACACGTATATATCTATATATCATTTTACAAATATTGGTTTGTATTGTGAAAATTTTTATTTTTACCCACAATAAAAAAAAAAAGTCTTCTATGAATGTTTGGTCTCTCCAATAAAATAACTGAAAATGATGTTTACATTTTCTGAAAAGGTAAGAGGTGTTAAAGGAAATATAAATACTATGTGAATTTAAAAATAAGCATTTCAAAGTATCAGTCACTCTGCTAATATAAAAATTATATTTTCATATAATCTAGCGAAGGAGATGTTAATATTTGCATTTTGTATATAAGGAAATTAATGCTAACATTGAACATCACTTGAACAAGATCAAAATGCTAATAATTATTGAAAATTATTATTTTCAATAATATTGAAAATATTTTTTAAATTGAATTGACAGAAAGGTTTTGAAAGTGGACCTATGTACTACTACTTTATTCATGGTTATAATTTATTGAATCCTGAACAATATGTGTGATCTTGGGTTAGTTAGTCAACTTCTTTGTGTGTTTCCTCTTCTGCAAAATTAAAGGTGGCAAAAAATAGGGTTAATATAAGGGTCTAAATAATCACTAAAAAGGGGACAAATAATTGAAGTTGAATATTTTTTTTTGTACGGGAGAAAAATATTATGTTTAAAGGTCAGTGGGAGGAATCTAGTAGAGGTGGAGAGATGAGAAGTAGCCAGAGAGAGATGAAAGATATAGGATAGAAATGGAATAACCAATAGAGTCATATTGGGTGTGGCAGACACTGCTAATTGCCCACAGATTTTCTTTCTGTCAGACTCTAATTTGTTTTGTTGTCAGGTGATCATGCATTTGAAGCAAAGTTGATTTCATTCTAATTCTAAAACTGTAAATATGGATTAAACATGGATTGGACAAAACTAATTACGGAAATGCAATTCTCCTTTTCAGTTATGACATAAGATTAGAGAATTGATAAAATTCTAACCAGTATAAAAAGAGAGAAAGTTTTGGAGGTCTTCTGGAAGATTCTCTTGTGTTTTAAAAAAAAAAAGCCAAGAGGAAAATTTTTCTTTTCTGAACAATGTCCTTTGAAAGCGATTCTGCAATTTTCACCCAGCAGTGATGGGTGGGCTTCTGAAATTGGAAGCTTTTGAACTGACAAATATAAAAATTCATGCCATTTCAAAGACAATTGATTGCTTAATACTGGATTTTAATTGAAACTGCTTTTAGTACTGAAAGACATAACATCATTTTCAGACTTGAAATACCCAACATTCTGGTTATATCTTAATCATTCCAGTAGCAAATGAAAAGAAGTGTTCCCTTATACAATAGAAATTCAAATTCAAGTACATGCAATAAGGAAACCCACTGCATAATCAGGTGACTTCTCTGTCTTTGAGCTCTATATAAGATCCCTTTGAGGAGTTATCTAACTTTGACCTGAATGAGCCCCTCTCTATGATCAATTGGAGGATGCCTAGAAAGAAGCATGGGTAACAGATGGTATCTCAGATTACAGGGAAAACACTCCATCTGGAAAGTATCATCAAGGGTACATGAGCTTTTACTGTCATTCACTTTTTTTCTTTCTTTCTTTTTTTTTTTGTGTGTGTGTGTGTGTGTGTGTGTGTGTGTGTGTGGTACTGGGGCCTGGGGAAGGAATTTGGGACCTCATATGTGGGAAGTAAGCACTCAACCACTGAGCCACATTGGCTTCCCTGAGTTGGTTTTTTCATTTGTTTTGCTTGTTGTTTGTTTTTGTTTTTTTAGGAGGCACAGGGAACCAAACCTGGGACCTCCGATGTGGGATGTGGGAGCTCAACCACTTGAGCCATATCTCCTCCCTAATGCCATTTGCAAATTGTCTTTTTCTTGATTATGTTCTCATCCAGTTATTGGATTTCCTTTTTTCTAGAGCTCTGACAAAGAGAGCTCTGACAGTTTTTGATAGTTTTTCAATATTTAACTGAACCCCGAAGTGTTTTTACTCCACTTTCTTGGTCGACAAGAAGTCTCTCAATGTTTAATTTTTGAAGAAATTCCAAACCTTTATCTTCAGTGGTTTCACCATTTTACATTCCCAACAGCAGGCACAAGGGTTCTAATTTCCCCACATCCATGCCAATATTTGTTACTTTCTCATATTTTTTAAAATGTAGCAATTTTAGTGGGTGTAAAAAGCTTTCTCATGGGATTTTTGACATGCAATGTGCTTGCTGACCATTTGCACATCTTCTTTGCAGAAATGTCATGATAAACCCATTTCAAATTGAGTTGGTTGTCTTTCTTTGTTAATATGTAAAAACATTTTAATATATTCTGCATACAAGATTACTATCAGATTTATAATTTGTTAATATTTTATCCTTTTGCACATGTTGTCTTTTTAATTTCTTGATAATGTTCTTAATGCACAAATCCAAATTGCCTAGTTTTCTTTTGTTGCTTGCCTTTTTGTTGTCATACTTAAGAAATAATTGTCCAACCTTCAATGCTTCCATCTCCTCCCTGCATTTTCCAACAGTGCCAGTACAGCATCTCCTAGCAGAAAATGGCATTGCTGAAGTCATAGAGGAGCTTATATCTGTGGGATTCATCCACTCCACCATCTCTGCCTACTATAACCCACTTTGGCCAGTTTAAAAAGCAAGTGGATTGTGGCAGCCTATTGGTACTTGAATGCATAAGTGCCACCTGTCCCAAACATTGTGCAATTTGTATATTGGTGCCAACATATTCCTCATTTTAATATACTCTTGTAAGCCTTATATCAGGTGACAAAAAAGCATGTTCTTTCCACTGTGGCACAGAGAAGATGCAGGACCTACAAAAGGTAAAATAGCATGCTTCAGCGACCCTTTATCTCCATTCAAGCTATAAGTTTCTGTCATCTATACAAATGCTGACTTGTCCTTGTGGTAGAATAATGGAAGAACAAGAATTCATGGACTCCTAAGTTCTTGGACCAGGAAGTTCCCAGATGCAGCCAAGCATTACTCCCCATTTGATAGGCAGCTTATGGCATACTATTGTGCTTTTGTAGAATTGAAAAGGAGTACCAAAATATCCCAGGTTCTCCTGCAGCCAGAAATCTCCATCATGTTCGGGTCCTGGGTAATCAGAATATTCACAGATAATGCCCAACAACAGAGTATCATCCAATGGAAGTGATATATTCAGGATTTCCCTTGCCCAAGTCCTCTGGAAATAGCCTGCATGTATGAACAGGTGGTAGAAGCCCCATCAATAATTACCCTGTTGCATTACCTGATGAGGACATCACCTTCCCTGCATCAGCATCAAGGCAAATTAACTCAAAGATACCCAATCAGTTCAGTACTGTTTCATTGATGGATCAGCCAAATTGAAACCATCCACTGTCCATTGGGAAGTAGCTGCCATTACTTTTGGTTCAGGCAGATTATGTACCTCTTCCTGTGAGAAAAAAATGCCCAATAGGCTGATATGTGAGTGGTCTTCTTATCCCTGGAACACTTGGACCCAAACTCTACCCCCCTTTCCTTGTTTCTGGCTTGTGTGTTGGTGTCGTTGGCTTGTTAGTTTCATGGAGGGAACATGATGGGAAAATTAAAGGATCTCTATCCCTGGTGTGGGGAGAAACTTTTGGAAACAAGTTGCATTGGAAGGGCACCATCTATGTTACCCATTGTTCTAGTTTCCTAGACCTGCTTAAAGCAGATACCCTAAAATGCATTGGTTTTAACTATGGGAATTTATTAGCTTACAAGCTTACAGTTTTGAAGCCATGAAAATGTCCAAATCAAGTCATAATCAAAACAATACTTTTTTTCTGTTGACTGGCTGCCAGCAATCCTAGGCTCCTCTGCCACGTGGCAAAACACGTGCAGTGATTGCTGGTCTCTCCCTTGTCTTCCAGGTTTTGTTGTTTTAGCTTCTTGCATCCATGGCTTTCCTGCTAATTGTCTGAATTTCATTCTCTCATATAAGACTGTAGTAAAGGATTAAAACCTACCCTGAATGAGGTGGGTCACATTTAACTTAAGATTCTACTGACAGAAAGATTCTGCTTACAATGGGTCCACAGCCATAGGAATGGATTATCTTTAAGAACATACTTTTCTGAGATACCTATAACTTCAAACCATCATACCCACTTGAAGCTCATGGAACAACCCTGTTTAAGGTGAATATATTCAGAAAAATTTAGCTGATAAAGGATGTGCTGAGCTGCTTTACACCCCAATGAGGATGGAGATCCTCCTGGGAAAGAGGCAGAGGATGAACCATGCCAAGAGGATAAGGACAGTGACAGCCATGAAATAGATGAACTACCATGGCTGCTTCCACTTCTGAATGGATACACCACTGAACTACACATCAAAATTCTGACACAGTTTAATTATGGGCCCAAGAACACAGAATACCTGTCTCACTAAAACAGGCGCAATCTGCCATTTAATAATGTGAGTGATGGCAACTACAAGCCAGAGACAAAAAAAATGTATTTAGGAACTATTCCAGATGGGCCTCACTGACTTTCCATGTACTTTCCAGGTACAGTTGGCATGAAGTTAGCAACCACTGACCCATTACTACATGCTACTATGTAAATTCATCAATTTTTGCCCTAAATATATTATTTCCTTTGCATCAATTAATGAATCAAAAGTTATTGCTAAGAGATACTTCCTAAATATGTATGAATTCGTAGACTGAGTTAATTTTTGCTTTATAGGCTTACACAATCTTGTGAATATATGCCACAAGAACCCTAGCTTGTAAGAGTTAAGACTTGGGCAGTGACTCAACTGCCCAGGCAGTGGCCCAACTGTTGAATCAGCTATTACTTCACAAAGACCTTGACCCAGAACACATACTCCCTAGGCACAGCAGAAATGACTCTGAGGAGTTGCATTTTGTGTTCTTCCTGAGTAACATCTGAGTGATAACAGTAGTGTATGAATAACCCTGTGCCTGTACATCTGAAGAGACTGCAGCTATGCTGGTATGAGCAAAATTCCCTCTTCACCCAGAGTCTTTTTTCTGCCTACTGCCCTCACGAGCTCCTGAGGAAAATGCAGTGCACAAATCTCAGATATAAATTTCTTTAGTCAAAACTTCCAATAGGCTTCAGCAGAAATTAATGGGGAGAAACCTAAACATTGAAGGACATCTCTTCCAATGCCTCTCCATGGCACATTTGCCAGTCTTGCCTTCTTGGTGGCCAGATGTAATATGTTATAAAAGTCATTATTTGATTTGCACTCCAACCTGATTTAAAGCCCTGAAAATAGTGAACTATGTTAAAGCAGAAAATTGGGGATTGCAAGTAGTATGAAATCAGCAAGAAATGAAAGGGACCCTGGAATAGCAGATCCCTGAAGTTAGCTCAATTAAACACTTTTTTTTAGAAAGCCCATGCTTTACCTGGAGATCGCTCCTTTGGTCCCTTGGAGTCTGGATGCAAATGGAGTAGAAACTTAGCACTAAACATCATCAGTAAAATGTGACTGTCTTTGCATATGTTGTCTTTTAGGCTGAGGAATCCCCAGAATTTGTCCCTACTAATATTTTCATATATGGTTACAAAGAAGTATTAAATGTATATTGCTCAAGTAAAAGGAGTTAAGAATGCTATGAACTATCATCTCCCAGAGGACTGTAATTAACAACTTCATCCAAGATGCCAGTCCAGCAAGCTTATCCTGGTCTCTGATGGAGCTGTGGAATCTGTGACCAAGGGGGAGTGGAGAATGAGTCAACTGAGTTGGTTTAGCAGTCTCTCTATGGCTCTGGTTTGGAAGTGATCTTAGAATTTGGGATATAAGGCACAGAATGTTCTAATGTGGGATTATAGGTGGAAGTGTCATTCAGAGGCTATAAATAAGCTTCAATAATACTTGTCTTGCAATTCTTATTAGAGGACTAAGCACGATAACATGTGAAAACATCTTGGTCAGTGAAAAACTATTCTGTTGTTGTTCCACTGTTGATGTCATGCGGATAAACATAGACTAGACAAACTGCTGTCTAATATTAAAAATTCTAATCAAGTTTAAGAGCAAAAGCTTTGTAATTCAATAAATTAAATCTCCTAGCACTGGCATTTCTACTTAGGTGAAGGTTGGCAAGTTTCTTAGTCTCTCTATGTCTCAGTTTTCATATCTGTACAAAGATGACTATAATGCACATATCTCATAGGACTCTCGTGGGGTTATGAGAATGGTAAGAATGCTGCCTGCCATAGAATAAAGGGCCATCATTGTCTGTCATCTTCTGTATAAGACATGAGAGATCATAGTGTGACTGATGCAGGTTCATGGCAATAATTGTTTCAAATCATTTACATAGCTTGTTTTATTTTTCTCTATGCTTGGTAAGATTCTGGAATATGCTGAAATAAAGAAAGAAGAAAAGCCAGCTTTCATTGTATTAAATACTGATTCAAAATTATCATAATTCTAAAATCTTTTTTGAGTGTTTGATCTCGGCACTAAAATATCTGAGAGTGATGTTGAATTCCCTGAAACCATTATAGCAGTTAAAGGAAATGTAAGTATCATGTGAATTAACAAATAATGAGCACATTCTATGTATCAGTCCTGCTATGTGTAGTATATCATCTGATTTATACATAATCTCATGAAGTGGATTTAAATCCAGAATGATCTTATTTCTAAGCCTGAGTTCTAATCAATATGTTCTTTTACCTCATGAGACAGTGATGTGAATTACCCACTGGAGGAGATTGGAGAGAAATCACTACTCAGACTAGTTCTTCATTTAACCCCCAGTGGCAGGAGGGCTTATTCCTCAGACAGATCCAATGTGTGACAACATTTCAAGAGAGAGAGGACAGGAGAAAACAAAACATCTTGTAACTTCCTTTTCTGCTGCTTGCCCTATCCAAGGAAATGGCCTAAGCATCATACAGACAGCTTTGATTCTGGGAATGTCTTGGTACTTGTAAGGTGGAAGGAAAGTCTAAACTGAAGTTCAGATTTAGGATCAGGGGCATCCCTTGCCTGAACAGCACATGGTAAAATTCTAGAGAAATTATGTAACTGTTTAGTTTGTTAGAGCTGCTATGAAAAATTGCACAAAATGGGTTCACATAAACAAATACCACATAATGGGTTGGATGAAACAAACCAAAATCAAGGTGTCATCACATTCATGCTCTGTCTCAGAGCTGGTAGTGGTGTTATGATGGCAGCTTTCTGCTACATGGCAATATCCTTGGTATCCTCCTGTGTCTTTCTTGGACTTCTGGCTTTTCTAGACATGCAATTTAGGTTTTTACCAGATCTACATAGGAGATTCTATTAACAAATGAGTCCAATCCCTGACTCAATGTAACATATTCAAATATATCTATATACAGTTTGGTTCACTAACACAGGAATGTGGATTAAGTATTTGTCTTTGGTGGGGTACACGATTCAATACTCAACACCACAAAAGACATGAACCTGGATAATTCCCAATTCCTCTACTTCCTAATTATATGACTCTATGCACATCATTTAAATTCCCTAGTCTGTAAAATAGTCTTCAATAAAATAAAATTATTGGGAGGAATATAAAAAAATAACTTGAAAAATCATCCAGCAAGGATATTTAGGCATAAGAATATATGGAAAATATTTTCTGAATTAAATTGAGATTAATGTTTTCACAATAGTAATACCCACTACTACTTTACTGCTGGTTACCCTTTATTGAATCCTAGACAATCTGTGTGATCTTGGGCAAGTTAGTAACTTCTCTGTTCCTCAATTTCTTCTTCTATAAAATAAAGAGCTGAAAAAAGTAGAGTCACTATTAAGAACCAAATTAGTTACTAAAAGAGGGACATGGGAATTGTGGGTGAATATTTTGGGGTATAGAGGAAAATCAGTTATGTTATATGAGAAGATCCTAGTAGAGAAGGAGACAGGAAAGAGGTACAGAAAGAGAAGTGGAGATATTAAATACATAACACAGACATGGTGTCATCAATAGAGGCATGTTGGGTGTGGCAGACAATATTAATTGCTCACAGATATTTTCTATCACCTGGTGGCAGGTGATCATACACTTGAAGGAAAGTGGAGTCCATCTCCAGTCTAAAGTTGTGAATGTGAAGTAACATGGATTAGTCTCAACCACTTATAGTAATGTGATTCTCCTTTCCAGTACTTGGTGTAAGGATGCACTCTAGCTAATATAACAAGACAGAAATACTTCTGGAGGTCTTCTGGAAGATGTGCCTTTGTTCTTAAAAAGGGAGTCATGAGGAAATAATTTCATTTTCTTAACAGTGCCCTTGAAGTGGATGCTGGAACTTTCACCCAGCAGTGACCATTGGGTTTTTAAACTGGGAAGCATTTGGACTAACCTAGCTAAAAAGTCGTATTTAAAAGGTAATTACTTGCTCATTATAGGAAGTTATTGGTAATTGCTTTTTTTCATTTGAAGGACATAACATTATTTTCAGACCTGAAATACCCATATATCCTGGGTTATATCATAATTGTTCTAGCAGGAAACAAACAGAAGAGTGCCCTTATTCAACTGAATTAAAACCCAAATACATGTATAGATGAGCAAGTGACTTCTTTTCTTTCAGTTCTATATTAGATCCTCTGAGGAGTTATATAAACCTGTTGCTGAATAAACCCCTCTCTATAATCAAATAATGGAGGATATCTAGAAAAGTATGGTTTACAGATGGGTAGCTCAAGAATGCAGGGCCAAAACTCAATCTGGAAAGCAGCAGCAAGGGGCCCATGAGGTTTTACTATCATTTTAAAATTGCCTATTTATTATTTAGCACTTACCTAGATATAGATACAGCAACCTTTTTTTTTTTTTTTTTTTTTTTTTTTTTTTTTAGCTCTGAGAAAAGTGTGTCTGCCAGTTTTTGCTAGTTGTTCAAAGATTTTGTGGAGAAACAGCATCCTGGAGTATTTCTTTCCACTATGTTATTTGACCCGAAGTTTTTCTACGTTTAACTTTCTGATGAAGTACTAAACTGTTTTTCACAGTGGGTGCACAATTTTACATTCTCACCTTTTTCAAATGTTCTATTTTCTCCACATCCATGCCAATATTTGTTAATTTTTAAAATTACTTTTAATCATTTTAGTGGGTGTGAATTTTTATCTTAAAATAATTTGAATTGCGTTTCTCCATGACAAATGAAGTTGAGCATCTTTTCCTGTGCCTTTGGACAAGTTGTGTAACATTCCTGGGAAATATATATTTGAATCCTTTGCCCATTTTTAATTGTGTTGTTTGTCTTTTGTTTTTGAGTTGTGAGAGTTTTTAATATATTCTGTATACAAGATCCTAATCAGATATATAATTTTCCAATATTTTCTCACTTTGCATGGGATGTATTTTCAATTGCTTTATAATGTTCTTTGATGCACAAAATTTTTAAATATTAATGAATTCCAATATGCCTAGTTTTCTTTTGTTGCTTCTTATTTTTGTTGTTGTAATGCTCAAGAAAACATTGCCAAATCCAAGGTCATGCAGCCCTGCCCATGTTTTAGTTTGGTAAGGCTTCCAGTGCAAAAATACCAGAAGTGGGTTGACTTTTATAATGGGAATTAATTAGGGAAATCCTTACAGTTCCCAGGCCGTGAAATGTCTAAATCAAGGCATCATCAAGTCTCCTCAAAAGTCACATGCTTGCAGACCCTAGAAAACTGCCACATGGCAAGGCAAAATGGTAACCAGATTCTGCCTTCTACTCCAGACTCACTTTCTTCCCAAGCTTAGCTGTGGGTAACAGGCATATGGCTCAACTCTCATCTCTTCAGCTTTGGGCTGCTCCACTCATTCTAGCCTTTGGCTCTCTCAGTCGCTTGGGGTTTCTTTGTCTTTCTGGACTTTGGGCAATCCTGGAGTCCCCTCTCACATGGCAGAGTAAAAGGTCAGCTCTCATTCTCTGTGTTCTGTTTATATAAGACTCCAGTAAAAGGATTAGTACCCACTCTGGGTCCCACAATCTAATCAAGGGCCTTAATCAAAGTGATGTAATCACAAGTGATCTAACCAAAACATCCTATGACTGAATCTAAGGAAAAGGTCCCACGTGCAATAGGTTCACATGCTTAAGAATGGGTGGAATGGGTTAGCTTAAGAACATAACATTCTGGGGTCCAAAAAGACTCAGACCAGGATATTTCACCCTCTGGACCCCAAAAATATATGTTATTTCCATATACAAAATACATTCATTCTATCACAATACTTCAGAAGTCTTGAATCAATTCATTAAAGATGCTAGGTACAAAATCTCATAAAAATCAGTTATAGGCATGCAGTCTGTCTTGGGGCAACATTACCTTCTGGCTATAGACCTGTGAAATTAAAACAAACAAACAAACAAACAAACAATGTTATCTACTTCCAATATAAAAAGGAGGGAGAGTCAGAATAAATGTTTCCATTCCCATAGGGATATATTGGAACGAAAACAGCAGTCATAGGTCACAAACATTTCCAAAATCTTGCAGCCACACTCCATTAGATTTCACTGTCTGAGTGTCATCTATAGAAGCATGGTTTCTTCATCTCCTCAGGGCCTCATGGAGTCTCACCTCTTCCAAAGAGACCCATCCCTTCCAAGGTCATGCCCAGCAGCCATCTCCATTCAACCCTCATCAAACATCTAGGTGGTGGCCAAGCTCTAGGCCTCATCTTCCAAAAACACTGGGGTGATGGCCACAGTCTACCTCCACAATCTGCAGGACATGTGCTCAACCCTCAGAAAAGTGGGGTGGCAACCTAACTTTTCCCAACCCCTGGGGTAATGTACTCTACCATATATAAAGCTTGGGGTGGCAGAACTATCCCTGAACAACAGGGCAGAAATCCCGATGCTTTCAAATGCCAGGGCAAATTTACCCTTTCCATGCACAACAGTGGGGTCTCTCTCTTTTAGCCTTAGAAGATGTCTTAAGTCCTGACCTCAGCTTCCATGCTTTTGCTGGTGAATTTGTCAGCCAACAGGGTGCTGATGTAAAATACCAGAAATGGGTTTGTTTTTATAAAGGGCATTTATTTGGGGTAGAAGCCCACAGTTACTAGGCCATAAAGCATAAGTTACTTCCCTCACCAAAGTGTATTGCCATGTGTTGGAGCAAGATGGCTGCTGATGTCTGTAAGGGTTCAAGCTTCCTGGGTTCCTCTCTTCCCAGGGCTTGCCTTTCTTCTGGCCCAGCTGCTCTGTTATCTCCACAAGGCCAGCTCTAGACTACTAGGGAAATGGCTTGCTTCTCTTCCCAGGCCTTCTCTCTTTCCTCACAACCAAGCTCCTCTGTATGCTTACTTCCTGGGGCTCCTGCTCAAGACTCTGCATCAGAACTCCAAATCAAAACTCCAACATCAAAACTCCAGCTAACTCCTCTGCTCTGCCATGTAATTTTATGTTCTCAACACTCAATGTCCTACTGGCATGGCCCAATCAAAGCCCTAATTGTAACTTAATCATGCCCAGAGTAACAGACCAGTTTACAAGAATAATCCAATATTTATTTTTGGAATTCATAACTATATCAAACTGCCACAGCTGGTGAAGTCATTTTTCCTTCAATCTCACCCCTTTCTGTCCATTTTATTTCAGACTGACAGAAAGTTTTTTTCAGATCTTGCAAAAAGCTTGTGGCTTTGGCATGCAGTTCACAGGGGTCCCAACTATCAGACAGTAGGACTAGGATGTTCCACAAATCCTTTTAGTATAACTGCTTTTCCAATCCTTACTTACAAGGAAATGGCAAGCTGGTTCCAAGTGTAGTTAAATCCTCACATGAGGCACTATATTTTGGGGATTTACTTACTGGAAGCTTGGAATTTCCTAAGCCATCACCCTCTGGTTTCTTTGCACCCAGGAGTTCAGTTCTCAGCTTATCTCTTTCTTCTCACATTTTGCTATAAGCTGCAAGCAGAAGCCAGACTGCATTTTCCACATTTAGTTTGCAAATATCCTCAGCTAAGTATCCAAACTTGTCACTTTCAAATTCTGTCTTCAGTCAAACATCAGGAGTCAGTTTTGCCAAGTTTGCTGCAACTTTAGAGCAAGGATCAATTGCCTTTATTCAAGTTTCCTATAATGTGTTCATCATTTCCTTCTAAGGCCTCATCAGAAGTACATTTAGCATCCATATTTGTACCAACAGTCTCTTCAAAGAAATCTAGGCCTTTTCTATCAAGCATCTGACAATTTATCCAGAATTTTCTTCTTACTCATTTATAAAACCATTCCAATAGTTTTGTATCTGCAAGTAGCACAGACTCCACTCTCTCTCATGTCCCATGATCTTTAGCCCTATTAGGGGAATGTGCTATCCTCATCAGTAGTGGCATAAGTATTTCAGGGGATGCTTCAGGAGACTTGAAACATGATATAAAGAAGGCATAAGAAGGCCCTCTCAAAATCTCAGGTACAGTTAACTAGTTTGGCTATGTCAACACAGCAGAATGAGACGGGAAAAAATCTGAATGGTACTTTTTTTTTTCTGAAGTTACTAGAAATTAACTTAGTAGAAAAAAATTTTTCTAGAAGATTGCTAGTTGCTATATCTTCTTATGTAGATAAGATGTATGCATCCTTGATAAATTATTCTAAAAGTGGAAAACTTTTCTTTTCAAATTGGATCACAGAATTCCTTTAAAGTAGATCCACAATGAAAATAATAACAATTTTCTGACATATTAAAAAGATCCATTGGAGAAAATGAACAACCATATCAGCTAGTAAAAAAGTGCATAGTACACCATGAGGACAGTCATTTGAATTTAGTGCACATATCCTTGGACCAAGAAGTCACCTTTAATCTGATGTACTCTTTCCTTTCCTTTCAAGTATAAAAATAATTATAGTTATAGAATTAATTATATGATAGGACCTTTAATAACAGAGTCCATGCTAGAATGTAAGCTCTATAATGTTTATTCACAGAAACAGGATAGGTGTAATACTTATCTAGTAGGCAGTCAATAAATAATAAGTAATGGCTTAATGAATGAAAGTCTAATTTGTTACACTAATTTTATTTAGTTTTACATCTTTATCATTTCTCATTCACCCTTAGTTTTATGTTTAGATAAGTCTGCCATTGTAGCCATTTGGAAGTTTGATGTAATTATAAATTCCAAAAATATAACTGGATCATGCTTGTAAACTGATCTGTTAATGTGGGCATGATTAAGCTATGATTAGGGCATTGACTGGGCCACATCAGTAGGGTGTTGAGCCCCACCATTTAGTGGGTGGAGGAATCGAAAATAAAAAGCAAGGCAAAGGACAGAGGGAGAAGTTTTTGAGTTTTAGTTTTGATGTTGTAGTTTTGATGTTGGAGAGAGGGCCCCAGGAGAAGAGAAGCGAGCTGTTCGCCTGATAGTCTACAGCTGACCTTGTGGTGGAAACAGAGAAGCTAAGCTCGGTGAGAAACAAAGCCCCCGGAAGAGAGGAACCCAAGAAAAGCCTGAAACCTGATAAACATCGGCAGCTGTCTTGCTCCAACACGTGGCAATGGACTTTGGTGAGGGAAGGAACTTACGCTAAAGACCAACCCATTTCTGGTATTTCACATTAGCACCCCTTTGGCTGATGAATACAGCCATTTATCCCTTTTTCTTTTTATTATGGTAGTTAAATATTTAAAAATAATTAATGCTATTTAATATACACTGTATGTTCAATGTCTGTAACCTAAACTTATACAATAGTTTTAGTGTGTAAACTTCTAATTTTAAAAGTAAAACAATCAAGACTTAGTAATATGTAAATCATACATGATATTTATACAAAAATAAATCTCTAATCCATCCTTCACCAGAGTTCCCCAGTGATCCTTCCTAGAGGAAATCACTATTCTCAGTTGCTTAGGATTCTTCAAGTATAATCTTTGCAATTGCAAGCATATTTACATACAGTGTATGCATGTATATTTCTCTGTGTGTTGACTACTCTGCATTTTACTATGTAAGATCTTGATGATTTTTCCATACCAGTCCATAAAAATCTAACACATCCACAGTTATATTCTTGCTGGATAATACTCTTTCTTAAAAATGAACTAAATCTAATGTATCCAGTTATTTTAATGTTGCTTTCCATTTTATCTAGGACAAATCATGCTGCAATAAATATAGGTATTTTTTAATACGTGCAAATATGATGGGTTCCTAGAAATGGAATCGTTGGGTCAATCTGTACATGCATTTAAAATGTTGATGTTCATAGTTAAATGTCAAAATGACATTCTTGAGGTTGTACCAAATATACTCTTGCCCACAGTCTGTGAAAAAGTTTGTCCATATTCTCAACATCTATTGTTAGATAAAAATTTTACATATTGGGCAATTTGATTAGTTATGGAAATTTTATTTCATTTGTATACTTCAACTGAAATTCTTTAAATATAACTGAATTTGAACACCTTTTCATTTTTTAAAATTATTTGGATTTCTTCACCTTTTAATTGCTGAATAATGTTTTTATAACATTTCTTTGATTATTGAATTTTTCCAAACTGATTTTTATAAGATGATGAAGTACAAAGTAATATCCCTTTTATTCTTATATATATAATTGCTACTTTAACATCTTGTGATTATTTTGAAATATTTATTTTATAGAGATTTTTTCCATAGTAGAATTTTTTTATATTTACATAATCAGATCACTCAATATATTTTATACTTGCTTAGCGAGTCTTTTCTGAGCTTATACATATCAAAATATTCTTTCACATTTTTAACATTTAATTTTTAAGCAATTTTGGCTTTTGTATTTCATATTTTAAAATTTTGATCCAGTCAGAAAATTATTTTGAATTAAGAAGTTCAATAGAGAATGAATTTCAACTGTTATTCTTGATAATTGTTTTTTTTTAAATAGTTTTCCATTATTATTAACTTTTCACCATTTCTGAAATCCAATGTTAATGCAATCTACATACTCACATGTTTTTGGATTGATTTCAGTATTCCAACCTGTTTCATTGATCTTTGTATTTACGTGTCATTTAAAATATGATATAACTGCATTTCTTCTATAATGTTACTTATTATCTGATAAGCCTAATATTTCCTCATATTGTTTTCTCTTAGAATTATGCTGATTTCTGCCTATTTATGTTTCAAAGTAAATTTAAAATATGGCGATGCGAATGTGACTCAAGTGACTGAGCTCTTTCCTACCACATGGGATTCCTGGGTTTGGTTCTGGTGCTTCCTGGAGAAGACAAGCAATACAGTGAGCTGGCACAATGGGCCGGTGTGTTGAGCTGTCACAACAAGATGATACAACAAAGAGAAAACATAATGAGAGAAACAACAAAGCAGGGAGCAGAGGTGGCTCAAGCGAATGAGTGCCTCTCTCACATGGGAGGTCCCGGTTGAGTTCCCAGTGCCTCCTAAAGAGAAGACAACCAGACAAAGGAAGCTCACAGTAAGTGGACATGGAAAGCAGACAGCAAGCACAGACAATGAGGGGGGTATAAATAAATCTTTTTAAAAATTATGTTAGTCTAAGCAAAAACAAATTTCAATTAATGCTGTCAATGAAAATCATTTAGAAAAAGTTTATATTTTTAGAGAATTGAGATTACTTATTCATGATCATGATGTCTTTTTTTCAATTAGTGAAGCCCTCTTTTATACTCTTAGTAGTACTTTATATTTTCTTCATATTACATTTAGCACTTTTCTTGGTAAATTTAGTGTTTTCGATTTTGTCATTGCTTTTGCTATTGTAAATTGGATCTGGCTTTCTATTGTATATTCCAAAGGTGTGTTGTGCGAAGGTAAGGAATCTATGTGTTCAATTTTTTAATAAGATATCAATTACACTGTAAAAAAAAAATCAACCCTTTAATTGTACATTTTTGTGAAATTTGCACATATAAATTTGTTTTACCATCACAATAAACCTGATACAGATTGATTCATCCCCTGAAAATATCCCCATGCTCTTTGTAGTCAACCACTCTGCCTACTCCAGGCCCTTACTAACCCTGAATGGTGACTGTCCCTATGATTTTACCTTTTATTCAAATGTCATATAAATTAAATTTATTACTCCTTTAAACTGGCTCTTTCCACTTTGTTTAGTGCATTTGAAATTTTTTCATGTTGTTGTGTGTATCCGTAGTTCATTCTTTTTTACTATTGTGTAGTACTCCAATTTGTGGATGTATTACAGTTTCCTTATCCATTATCCTTTTGAGAGATATTTAGGTGGTTTCCCTAGTGTGAAATTTTCTGGAATGACACAGAATATTTCTCCCTAATTGATCATTGATGCCATAGAGATAAAAAGGGGTACTGTACTTTATTATTCACACCTATATGATTTTCTCTTCTAGGTCCAAAACCTTCAGTAGGTCTACCAGAATGAATAAACAATTTGGGATGTGTTATTGTGGGACCTAGAACTAATATTACGGAGGAAACAGGTAGCAGTTATATGCAGAACATACACAGACCTATTAAAATTAAATAGGAGACATTATACATATTTTCATTGTACAGGAAGGCATAAATGTGAAACTTTTGTAGCTATAACTATTGATGAGTAGGCTTAAGGTTGAGATGGTTCTTACATTTTCTGAGAAGTACAAGGTATAAGTAATTTCTGAGCTGAAAGAAAAATTTGTGTCATGTGGATTACAGGAAATTGGTGAAAATTGTAACAGCTGCTAAGAAGAATGTATAGAAGAGTGACTGGCTAGAATAGCCTGAAATTTTGCTCAAAAATCATTGAAGAACACATTCACCCTGGGGTTTTTAATTGTTGTAGTTGCCCTTTATTTACTTTACAATTGTATAATTTTCTTCAGGATTATCTTACAATTAGGAAAAGGGAGAAAAGAAGGTGTTAAAATTTATTTTTTCAATACTTCTGTTAGTGTAGATTGTTACACAGAAACAAAAGTTTTAATTTGACTTGATGTGTACATATTGGTATTTATTCATACTGCATTGTGAGATTCTAGAAAATTTCTAGAGTTATACTGAGCTCTTCCCTTTTAACTTAAAATTCTTTGTGAAGATAAAGATAATCAATGCTTTAGTGAAGATAAGCAGCATGTTGATATTTTAACAAATAAATCATGAACTCTTTATGACTTAACATATAAAATTTTATTTTTGTTCAGGCAAAATCCACTGTGGGTTAGCGTACCATGCAGGGCACTTTTATGGCATGTAGTTACTCAGAAATCCAGTATTCTAATTTCCTCTTAGTGTTGCCATCATAATGTGTTTTGCCAGGCTTCCTGCAGTAAGGAAAAGTGAGGTTGCATACTAGCACACTGACTCTTAAATGTTTCAGCCTGAATGTGACATACATCACTTCTGCAATCTAGTCACATGTCCCTTCTTAAACACAAAGTGGAGGAACATATGTTTGGAGAACATGGCTATTTGGTGATTAGTAAATGGATTGAACACACTGAGGAAAAATGTTGCCTATTTGAAATGAATACTAACCCTAGCATATCAGTATGCACGAAATACATATGTATATGTATATATATTATCGTGTATATCAGACATAACTGTGAAGTAATTTTGGTTAATAGAGTTGTTTCAAAGATAGAAGGGACATGCCTCAGATGCACAGAGCATCTACCTTAGTCCTAATCTGGGTTCTGGGTTCTTTCTCTTAGAATTGGAGTATACATGGCTGTATCTCAAGTGGTATGCAATTGGTCTACAATTTTTCTATTCAAATTTGAATGTGCAGACTTTCTGCCTTAATTACTAAGATATAAGCTTTCTTTTTTGTTCTACCTACTATTGTTCCTATTATCTAAAGCTCAAATCCATCCAATAAAATATATTTTGGAAATAAAGTGTAGTGTGCATGTTTTTGATGGAAAAAAATTTCTCCATATATAGTCTATATTGGATATCATGTGCAAGTTGACTTTATGTCTGTACCAGAAGAATATAGTAGCCATCCTCAGCTTAAGGCAAGAAAAATATTTTTTCTTGGCAAATCCCAAATTAAAATGCAAATGTACTCTGTGGGTTGTACAACACAAAAGCATCAATTTTGGGAAGACGGTTGCCTTAATAGCTTTCTCTCATTTTTCCAAGCACATTCATTTCTGGTTGATGCTGATATCCCACATTATTAAGGCTACTCTGAGTTCAGCATCTGGAATTACATCTATTCATTAACAAGAAGATTCTTAGCCTTAAGCCTTTTTATATATTTTAATTGACTGGGTTATTTTTTATATATGGAATACGAAAGTGTTGTAGAAAATTTTTCTATAGAAAATATAATGAAAAGAATTTTCAAAACTGAGTATTTTTTGTCAATTAGCAATGTCTCATTGACCAATCATTTGAACATGCATAGGAATTTCTAATTGGAAAGGATTTTTTACCTTTTAATTAATATTGATATATTTTTAAAGGGGAACCATTCAAGATTCCACATGGCAAGGGTATAAATATAACAGTATATACTGACTGCATAACCCATTAACTTTTTTTTAACTGCATTTTTTTTTATTTTTTAAAAGATACTTAGATTACATAAATGTTACACAAAAATTATAGAGATTCTTATATGCCCCACCTCCCACACCTCCTGTTACATCCCACATAACATCTTTCATTAGTGTGGCACATCACCTGCAATGGATATACAAATCCTGGGGCTTTGCCACTAAGCATGGACCACAGTTCACATTGTAGACCACACTCTCCCACACAGTTCTGCATGTTATATGTTGATGTACAATCACCTGTATCTGTCGTTTCAATGTCACTCAGGATAATTCTGAAGTCCTGAAACAGCCCCTGTATTACAATTGCTTTTCCCTCTCCCTGCCCCCAAAGCATCCAGTGGCCACTGGCTCCACATTAATGTTGTAATTTCCTTCCATTAATTAAATCACAATATGTCTCTAACAGAATACCAGCATGTTCACTCTAGCCATAGATCTCCCACCAATCCTGAGGAGTCTGGGATGGTCATGTCCACTCCACCTCCAAGTGAGACGGGGCTTATATCCCATTGATAAGATGGATGGGATTATCCTGCCTGCAGCTGCAGACTCTCTCCATTCCCTGGGATGGTTGTTGTCCATCATCATCTCCCCGCCAGGTGTCCTGGGTGAGTCCATTGAGCTGTAGAGTAGGAATTGCAGCTGCACTGAGATTCCGGGCCCAGCTGGTACATGGGCAGGCCAAAGACTCCAGTCTCTGAAAGTACACCTACAAACTCCAGCACTACATACAGGTTTGAATAAAAGGGACTGATGGACCTTGTGCAGGGAGGACATTTTTAAGTCCAACTCTGTCACTCTCAGGAGCACAGATTCCAAAGTAGGATCCACTGATAAGGCACCAAACTCCAGAGCTATCCGCCCTGATATAGGACCTGGGTGTCTCCAGAGTCCTCAGGAGCCCCTCTATTTGGTATGATATCCTCTTTGGAAGCATATGAGGTCCGACTGAGATGTGCATAAGCATTACCTCTGGGATGACCTCCCGACTCACTTTGAAGTCTCTTAGCCATATGAACTCATTTGTCTTTATCTTTTCCCCCTTTTATTCAAGGTCTTTTTCCAGTCACATTGCCAGTTGGTGCTTGGTAGCAATCCTTCATTGCCAGGGAGGCTCATCCCCAGGAGTCATGTGCTACACAGGGAGGAAGGTAATGCATTCATGTGCTGAGTTTGGCTTAGAGAGAGTCCGCCTTTGAGCAACAAGGAGTCTCTCAGGTGGCAAACCTTAGGCACCCCATAACAATAGGCTAAGTTTCAGTTTTAAAAGCAAAGAATCGTAAGGCTAGTCATCAATAACAAGAGCCCATCAGTGGATCATCCTCCTTAGCCAGACACTGCTTCTGCAGTTGGGGGAATGTTGCTGCTCCCTTGGAGAATGTTGCAGTGCTCTCCAGGCTGGGAATTCAATATTGAGTGATTCTCCACCCATTGTGACCATGCCCCGTGAGTATTTGAACAATTTTATATACCTTTTATTTATGTTCAGAAGAACTTTCTCCCATGAACCCTCCATCCCTGACACCCCCCACCAACGATCCTCTCCGACTCCAGTTGTAACCCTTCTGTGATCCAAAGCTTCTTTAAAGATGAAGTCAATATAATAGCCAAATGCAATTAATAGGAAAATGAAAAAATAATTATAAATTTAAATGTAAGAGATAAAATACATGAAAACTTAAAAAAAACTAAAAATAAAATAAAATTAAAGAATTGAGATGTTCAAAAAATGGGAAAAAGAAATTTAAAAAAAATTTTTTTTGACATTTTGCCTTTTATCACTGCAATATCGGGTGTCCAGGCTGTACTGTGGCACCTTCCCCCTTTCACTTCCCAGTGTCTCACTATTTTTCACTTAATTTTCAAAGAATTATTGGATTATAGCAAAGTCACACAAAGAACACAAGAGATTCTCATATACCCAAACTCCTCCCCTTTTCCTCACCCCATATTAAAACCTTTTTGTATGTGGATGGTAACATTGTTATAACTGTTATACAGATAGTGAAACACAGCTACTAAATATTGTCAATGGTTTACAGAATGGTTTACATTTTAGACCGTACAATTTTATACATTTTGATGATATTTACCATGTCCTGTGTGCATCCCTGTAAGGTAATGAAAAATATTTCCACTTACCACTAAATACCCTCTGTATGATCTACTCTGTTCCTCCCTCCCCATCCCCAAGGCCCACGATGATGCCCTGACTTGACTCATTGGATGACAAGATTTATAGTTACATGCAACAAGAGGTCTTGACACACTGGTTTGTCCTCCCCTATTAGGAACCGCTCTTGCTCATAAGAGACAACCACCTGTCTTTTCTGGACTATCAATCCTCCCAAAGATGAGAGTCCATATCCTTCCCACTCATTGTGTGGGTCTCCACCCACTGATACAACACATTAGGACAGGATGAGCACTCACACACTCCGTAGAAGCCTGCTCCAGATGTGCCCTCTCCCGAATTCCCCCCCAATCAACACCCTAAACCACTGACACATCCTTGTCATATTGCCATAAGAGCATTCCCACCTCTGCACTTTCAACCTTATACCCCCAAATCCCAAGTGTTCACCTCGTCCCTCTTCCATCTCTCTCCCCCACCCCCGCCATTAACTTTTGAATTTTACCCATGCTTGATATTAATATGTGAATTCTTCATTCTTTTGTGTATTTACATGATTTGTTACATGACATCCTGCTTTTGCTCCAGAATGTCCTCATCACCTTTTTCACCTCTGCATTTCTAAGTGTGTAGCTTAAAGGTTTTAACATGAGTGTTATCATGTTATAAAATACCCCCACTACTTTATCAATGGGGAAGGTGCTCATGGGACAAAGGTACACAAATATACAGGGCATGAAGAATAAGACAACCACAGTAATATGTGAGGCACAGGTGGAGAAAGCCTTCTGTCATCCCACAGAACTGTGAGATTTCTGGGAGCAAAAGATGAGGACATAGAAGTAATCAGAATAGATAAACTGAGCAAACACATGAACCCACTGTTGGTGGCAACAAAAGGTCCAGTGATGTGAGTGTCAGTACAGGAGAGTTTCAGCAGAGGGTAAACATCACAAAAGAAATGATCAATGACATTTTGTCCACAGAAGGGCAACCAAATAATGAAAAGGATTTGAATTAGAGCCTGAAGAAATCCCCCAACCAAGGACAGGGCCACAAAAAAGACATACACAAGCCAATTAATTTTTATCATGTAGTAGATAGGCCTGCAAATGGCCATATAGTGGTCATAGGCCATCACTGAAAGCAAGATAATCTCAGCTCCACCTATGACATGCTCTACAAAGAGCTGTCATACACCCAATGAGAGCGTTTTCTTCTCAGCAAGTAAGTCAAATATCATTTTTATGACTGTATTATAATAAAATGCGCCATCTTGAAATAAGTAAGACAGAAAGAAATACATAGGGGAGGCCAGAGCTGGGCTTCTAGCAATTGTTACTATGATGAGTAGGTTGCTTGCCATGGTGAGAAAGTACATGATTATAAACACAACAAACAGGAGGTTCTGCACAATTGGGTTTTGCACTAGGCCAAGCAGGATAAATTCTGTCACATTTTTCACTTGCTCCATGATTTTTTTGTATTTGGTTAATTGATATATCTGCAAATGGCACATGGATTGTAATGTTGATAGATCAAGACAATAATATATCTCTCAGGTAATTTGTGTCTTTTAGGATTGATGGTAACACAGGCAGACAAACCTTAGACTTAAAGTACAACTATATTTTTAATCATATACAGTATTGAATACATAGCCCCCTTATACACACACACATGCACACAAGCACTGTTTGTGGCTGTTTTCATGCAAGACACATTTCATGAAGTCGTTTATTGCTGGGTACTCTCCTATTTATGCCACAGGATTTTCTCACAAAGAAAAAGAAGAACAAATAAGAGGACATTAAGAAAAAGCAGAGGCTTCAATTCATGAGTTTCTGCCTCCCCATGTTTCTTTTCAAGTCATTCAGGATGATGAGGCTAAACTTATCATCTTAGCCTTTTTAGTTTTATCTTATTTTAGGCTGACTATCAAACATCAGGTTAGTTCTATATAAAATTAGGGATGATGTAGTCACATTTCAAACATAACTGAACCAGGTGAAATTGAGCCTGAAGAAAAATACACATGGCAGTTATATTTGGAGCTCATGCATCATTGAAACAGAACTGCATAAGAGTATAATAGACTCCTTATCAAACAACTCTCCAAGAATGATGTCTTGAAGAGGACAAAAGAGTCAGCTTGATGCTATGTAATAGTCACCAAATTTATTTGTAATTTTAGTACTTACTTTTTGAGGGAACGTTTGTCATAATAAACTTCATGGCATTTTGCAATTCAGCACTCAATTTAAGGAAGTTTTGAAACATTCTCTGGACCTGTTCAGAAAATAGATATTTTAATATTAGGACATAAAAACACCATTATTAATTGGTCATAGCATGTAATTTAGGATAGAATATATTTATATTTTCTTTTCACTGGTAAGTAGCCATGTGATATTGTGTATGGCCCCTAGACTTACTGAGCCCAAACTTTTTCATATGTAGTGTAGGGCATAGGGCATAGTGAAATTGAAAAACATTACTATTTCTTATATGAAAGTTTATATCCTAAAGGTAAAAATACAGTTTTCTACACACCTCCAAATGATTATTAAAAGATCCAAAAAGAGATAAGCACATTTCCTAATTCTTATGATTGAAATAATTCCTTAAGAGAAAAATAAATCAAATATGAGTGTATATAAATGAAATAAACACTCACTGAAAGATGTTTGAAAAATCAACCAACCATATTCAGAAATATTTGCATGCAGAAATCAATACAGCAGGCAATAGGAAAATATTAGATTTAATAAATAAATTCAAAAGCATATTGGTATTTAAAGATACCCTTAAAGGTGATGAATATTAATAAGCTCAATTAGAAGCATGTAAGTTCAGATCTTGAAAGGTCATTCATATAAATAATATTTTTAAAAATATTACTTATGTTTCAGTGATGGTAATAAAATTTTTCAGCCACTGGTAGGTATTTATCAAAACAATATAAGTCTAGCCTATTATATATTAATATGGTAAAAACTAACAGGAAAGCATAGAACTGTATCCCAATAAAACATGGAATATAGTTACTAGCATAATTATAATAATATTTCTTCAGTTGTAACAAGTGTTCCACAGTAATGCAAGGTGTTAATAATATGAAGTGGTCATATTGAAACTTTGTATTTTCTGCATGATTTTTCTGTAAATGTACAATTTCTCTAACTAAAAAAAAAGAAAAGAAAAACCCTTAAACTCAAGTAAATCTATTTTTTATATCAACACTACATAAAAGGGTATAAAAGCAAAAAGAATTGTATGTATTAAAAACTTAAAGCACCAACCTGCTCAAAAACAGAATATAGAAATAAATTGTAACTGACCTCTAGATGGGAAAGACATGTTATGCGGATATGCAATCATATAAAAAATAGGAAATACTGATGGAGTCAACTACAGAATGAGAGAGAACAAACTCAAAATATGTTTCCAACAGATGACAGAAACTGTTTTATTATAGAAATAGCATTTGCTAATAAATGTCTATGCACACTGTTATAAATAAGAGGCAAAAATAATGAAAAGATAATTCTCATGGAAAAAGTTATACATCTGGACTCCCCTATATTTCCTAAGCTGTCAAAGAAATGACATTTAAAATGTGAAATATATTTTACTGTCAAATTAACAAAGATCAATATGACCTCTATTATCCAGTGCCAGTGAGTGTGATATTAAATATTCTGGAAATAAACATGACTTTTTATAAAAGAACTTTGAAATAGGTTATGCTCCTTGGTCCCTTCCTACTTACTCTTAGGACTTTAGTCTAAATAAGAAATATTGGCAAAGCTTATGCATACATATTGTATTTCACAATATTTTTCATAATATTGAAAGTATAAAGACATTCATAATGTCTATAAAGATGAACAATCAAATGAATGATGATGCATAGTTATAAAATAGTTGGGTAACAAAGATATTTGTAATAACTAATATTGAAGTGGAAAGGTGATTTTAGAATAATAGTGAGTAGAAAACTGCAAATATAAAATGATACTTATAATCTCAATTGAATAAATTTACATATATAATAGAAATGACTCTAAAAAGACACTAAAGACTAATAGTGTTTTATTGAATTATGAAATACGGGCAAATTTTGTGTTCTTTTATACAATCAGTTTTGTGATCCTAGTTTTTTATAAGGAGACTATATTGTCTTTATTATGAGTAAAATAATTTAATAAAAGATTTACTTTTTCCTTGTATCTGGCTCCATAATATCTCAAGTGACTGCTTTCATGAGTATATTGTATATGCTGGTCATTGTTCATAAAGATGTGATAATAGAATATATATTTAAATCTTTCCTGCAAACTGAAGACCCTGGTGTTACCTTGATAGAAATATATCAATAAAGAAGTCACTGGTCTTCCCTAACTCTATGATACTTTGAGGCAAGTAATAGGCTCAATCTATGACAAGGCATTTTATCTATAGAAAACATTTTGCATGGACTTTCCAATTACTGACTTCTACTTTTCAAATTAATCTATTTTTACCTTAAGTATAGTAATTCTTTCCCTCATTTACTGATTCAGAAATGATTATTTAGAGAACCTTCCTAGGTAAAGCAGAGCTCATGGGGCAGAATTTATTTTTGCTCTATAAACTCACATCAACCTGTGAATGTGGTCCACAAGCATCCCAACTCAGATAATAAATTTCTTTAACCAGAAAATTTCCAAAGCTTTAAGCTTCAGTGGAAATTTGGCAAAGGAACTTAAATTTTTTGTTAGACATCTCTCCAGGAGTCTCCTTCATGTGCAGGTGCTCTTTTCCTCTTTAGTGACTATATGAAATAAAATACAGAGCCACTTGAGTTTAGTTCAAACCATATTTAAAACACTGGAAATAGAAAATTATGTTGAAGTAGAAAATTTGTCATTGGTCAGGATTATGAACTCTACAGAAAATACAGTTGTCATGGAGTAGCAGTTTCATGTTTTCACCTATTTTAAGACTTCTCTTAAGAAACTTTGTGCTCAGCCTAGAGTTAGCGCCTTTAGTCGTTGAGATTCTGGATCCATATGCACTGGTAACACAGAACACAACATCTGTGACTTGCAGCTGCTTTTACTTATGTGTTGTTCCAGGCTCAGGTATCCTCAGAGTCTGTCTTTATCAAAATTTTGAAGTGTGACTTCAGGTAAATATTAAATTTGATATTATTTAAGGATGTTCTGAACTTTCAGTTCCCAAAGGATTAGAATTAGCAGCTTCAGCCAAGATGGCAACACAACTAGACCCTTCTGTTCTCTCTTGTGGCTTTGGCATCTGCAATCATGGTGGGGATGAAATCCATTTAGGCTGGGCTAGCAAACTCGCAGTACTTTGGAAGTGACCTTGGAATCTGGGACATAAAGCACAGAATGTTCTAGTGTTGATCGTATGCGTCCATGTACTAATGAGAGCCTATGAAACAGCCTAATAATACCTGTCTCAAAGAATTATAAAGAGTACTAATCATGTGAAAAAATCTGGATTGATGCAAAACTGCTATTCCAGTATTTATGTACTGAGCATAGATGCAAGCAGGCTAGAGATACCTGCAGTCTAGTATTAAAAATAAGAATCATTTCCAACTGTAAGAGCTTTGGATTAAAACAAGTCTAACATCCTGATGCTGTCTCTTCTACTTACTATGTGAATTTAAGAAAGTTTCTTAGCCTCATTATGTCTCAGTTCCCATATCTATACAAAGTATGATAAGGTACCAGTCTCATAAGACCATCCTGTGGTTTTATGAGATAAGGCATGAATTGTCCTTAGAATGCTGCCTCAGATAGAGTAAAGGTTCATTGTTTGCTGTTGTCACCTTCTTTACAGTAAATGAGAGCTCATGGTGCTACTGATCAGTTTTATCACAATAATTGTACCAATTCATATAGGTAGCTTGCTTAAATTTTCTCTATATTTGGTGGGATTCAGGAAGAATGCTGACAGTAGGAGAGAAGGAATGCCAAGTTTTCTTGTATTCAATAATCATCAATGATTCAAACCAATTCAAAAATCTTCTATGAGTGATCAATCTCTCCAATAAAATAGCTAACAGTGATGTTGAGATTCCCTGAAAAGGTTATAGGAGTTAAAGGAAATGTAAATGTGATTTGAATTAACAAATAACAAGAACTTTCTCTGTATCAGTCACTCTGATTATATGACTATTATATTCTCATATAATTCCATTGTGGAAATATTAGTATTTCCTTTTGAATATAAGGAAATTAATTGTTAACTCTGAGCATCACTTGGATAAGATCTTAATGCTAATAATTAGTAATGCTTGGATTCAAATACATACTGATCTATTTCTAAGCTTGATTTCTAATACATATGTTATTGTACCTCAATACACATGGATGTTATCATGGTGTCTCATCCACTGGGTGTGAGGTGAGAGAAATCCTGACTCAGACAAGCTCTTGGTTCTACTACCAAACAGGGAGTACTCCTCAGACAGATCCTATGTTTGAAGCTGATCAGGAAAGAGAAGATGGAGAAATTGGAACATTTATAACTTCCTTTGGGGGACTGATGTGGCTCAAATGGTTGGGAATCCGTCTCCCATATGGAGGGACCCGGGTTTGATCCCTGGGACCTCCCGGTAAAAAAATAAAAATAAATAAATAAATAAATAAATAAATAAATAAATAATAACTTCCTTTGCTACTTCTTGAAATACCTAGAGGAATTGCCTAAACTCCATGCAGAGAGCTTTGATTCTCCGAATTTCTTAGAGCCTACAGGGTGGAAAGAAAGTGTAAGTAGAAGTACAGATTTAGGAACAGGGACTTCCTCTATATGAACAGCATATGGTAAGATTCTAGAAAATTGTACACATATCTAAATTTACCAGTGTTGCTATGATAATGTCTCACAATGAGTTGCATAACAAAAAGTACTTACTGCAAATCTATAATCTAGATGTCAGCAAGGCAATGATCTCCTTCAGAGTTTGTAGCATTGTAGCAATGGAAGCCCTCAGTTACATGACTATGCCATTGGTAACCTCTTGTGACTTTCTCTGACTATGGCATCTCTGATAGGTTCCAAATTTCCTCACTTCATAAGGACTCCAGTCATGGGAATTAAGACTTGTCCTCATTGGTTTTGCGACACCTAAATAGTCTTCAAAATCCTGTTCATAAATGAGTCCTCCCCCTGACATATTTGAAGATACTATTTACAAATGGGTTCATTCTGCCAAGTTCATAGATTAAGATGAAACGTGTGTTTTCTGGGGTACATGATTCAATCCCCATCACCACCAAAGACTTGAATGTGGATGATTCCTAATGCTTCCACCTACTAATTATGTGACTCCATGCATGTCATTTAACGTACCTAAGCCTGTAAATAAGTCTTAGATAAAATTACATAGTTGGAAGGTATACAATACACAACAATTGAAATCATCAATAACTGTATCTATGGATAGAAAGTACTTGGAAAATATTTTGTGAATTGAATTGAAAGAAACGTTTTGACAGTAGATGTATCCACTACTACTTCACTGTTAGTTGTCATTTATTGAATCCTGAACTATCTGTGTGATCTTTGGCTACTGAGTCAATTTTCTGTGCTTCAGTTTCTTGGTTCTGTAAAATAAAAAGTTGCAAAATATAAGAATGTTATAAGGATCAAATAAATCACTAAAAGTGGGATATATTATTATTGGTATTGGAGAAAATTATATCATGTTTAAATATCAGTGGGCAGAAACTAATACAGGTGGAGAGAGAAGAGAGTGAGACAGAAAGAGAGAGAAAATAAAGACATAGGATAAAAATGGAGTAATCAATAGAGGCATGTTTGATGAGGCAGACATTGTTAATTTTTTACAGATTTTTTTCAGTCAAACTCTATTTTGTTCTGGTGTCAAGTGATCATGAATTAGAGGGAATGTTGAGTCCATTCTTAATCTAAAGTTTTAAATGTTGATTAAACATGAATTAGACTGAACTGATTATGGTAATGTAAGTCTTCTTTCCAGTTATGTTATAAGGATAGGGAATTGATAAAATTCTAGCCAATATAACAAGAGCAAAAAACTTCTGGGGATCTTCTGGAAGATGCTCCCTTGTTCTCCAACAGGGAGTCATGAGGAAAATTTTCCTTTACTGAGCAATGTCCTCTGAAAGGGATACTGGAATTTTCATACAGCAGAGATGAATAGGATTTTGAACCTGGAAGCTTTTGAACTGACCCATCTGAAAACACACACCATTTCAAAGATAATTGATTACGTCTTACTGGATTATATTTGAAACTGCCTTTATTACTGAAGGACATAACATTATTTCAAGACCTGTAATAACCATATATTATGGGTTATATCATAATCGTTCTAGCAGGAAATGAACATAAGAGTTCCTTTAGTCAATAGAAATGTAATTTCAGTTACCTCTCATATGGGCCCCATTGCAGAGATAAATAGGTGGCATCTCTGTCTTTGAAACCAGTATTAGATTACCATGAGGAGTTACCTAATCTTGTAGCTCAATAAAACTCTTCTGATCTGTTACTAGAGGATGTGTAGCAACAAGAATGTTTACAGATGGTAGCTCAGATTGCAGGGCCAACACTCAGTCTGCAAAGAAGCAGCAAGGATGACTGGGGTTTTACTGCCATTTTTAAATAGTTTTTTATTGATTCACTAGTCATCCAGTTTCTACAATTCTTTCTTCTAGACTTCTGAGAAAGATGGATCTGCCAGTTTTTGCTAATTTCTCAATATTCTGTAGGGAACAGAACCCTGAAGCACTTTACTCCACTTTGTTGGTTGACCAGAAGTCTCTCTATGTTTAAATTTTTGAGGAAATTTCAATTCTCTTTCTGTAGTGGTTTCACCATTTTATATACTCACCAGCACGAATAAGGATTCTAATTTCTCCATATTCATGGCAATATTTGGATTACCAGAGGGGTGGAGGTTAAGGCAGCCAGGTGGCAGGCTGGAATGACAGAAGTCGGCTTAGATATGCATAATAGGCATGGGGTGACAATCCAGTGGACTGGATCCATGGGGCCTGAGACACACAGATCATTATCACCCTGGCTAGGAGTAAGCGGCAATGAACACATGGTACACCATGTGTCAGCCACCTTGAATATCATTGCTGAATTCATAGCACATTCCTCAGCAAAAATCACTAGTCAATATAGTGCTTGATAATCACATTGCCTTAGATGTCCTCCTAGCCCCACAAGAAAGCATAAGTATTATGGCTAACTGATTGCAAAGTGTACAAAAATATTCTATGTTTGATTTTTCAACTCGACTCTTTTGGGGGGGCACATGGCTGAAACCATTACTCCAGACAGCCCTGATCACTCTACTTGGAGTAGGTGAAGTCCCAGTCATTTGCTGGAGTCAGTGCTGTTCCCAAAATTTTACTGTCAATATTGTTTGGAGCCATGTGACATTAGGCCCTTCCTGTCTCCATCTTCTTTTCTGAGGTGTTGTGGTGAGTTTATGTTGTGGAAGCTAATGAAGAGGAGTAGACTAGGACTGGTAGAGTCGCCTAAGTATAGAATAAAGGGAAAGTCAGAGACACGCCTACTGGCCATCTACCATCCCTTGCCTATGCCCCCCCTTCTTTGCTATAATGGGATGATGTCTCAATATGTTTCCATTCCTCAGCCAAGATAGAAGTAATTTCTATTGGAATGGACTGAAAATACCTAAAATCTGGAAGCCAGGAATAAGCAGGCCCAGTTGCTTGCCAGCAGAACAACTCTAGAAAGGTTGACTGTATATGCTCTTTGCTCATTAGAAGGCCTCTGTCTCCTGGGGGTACAAATTGGGAACTCTTGGGAAACACAAATATCTGTCATCTCAGATATGAAGCCGGGTGTGCTGAGCTACCATCCTCTAACCCTGATAGGAGCTGTTGGTCTCACTGGAGGACTGTCTATGATGTGATCTCTTTTGCTCTTTTGGAAACTTTGTGCTGTGTAACTAATAAAGTGTTCATTTGCTGAAAATTTCTGTTGTGACTGAGTCATGAGATCCCATATAGGAGCTCACTGCACACGTCAATTGACCTATTTTCAAATTCACTGAGACTTTTTTTTTCTGCCTGCTCAAATCTGTGGAGTCCCTCTAGAGAATTTTTCATGTAAGTATTGTACTTTCCACTCCAAAATTTCTAATTGATTCCTTCTTTTAATATTTACAGCTTTGTTGATACTTATTTTGATAAGATATTAATCTAGTGTCCTTTGCTTCTTTGCTTATGTTTTCCTTTTTCATATTAAGCATAAATAACACAGTTGAATTACTGTCCCTCTCTAGTTTTTCAATGTATCTTTGTGTTCAAGAACAGTTTCTATTTTTTTTCCTCTGATTCAGCTATACTTTCTTGTCTCTTTGTATGTTTCTTTCTTTTATTTTTTTTCAAAGACTGGACATTTTTAATATTATAATCTTCTATCTCTGGAAATCATGTGTTAATATATGTTAAGTACTTATAATAGTGACTGGCATGTAGCAAACATAACACAATTGGATTTTAAAAGGAAAAGTAACATTTGAGGCTATTTATACTTCCATTTTTGTAGATGTAGGCTAATATCTCTTCTAGATAAGAGGGGCCTTATTCTAGCCAATTCAGGGCATTTCTGGATCTTCCACTGATACTTGTCTCTGTAAATGTTTAATAAGGTACCTTCTGATCTGATCAATCCATTTTCATGTACAGTTTTCCTTGAACTCCTGACAAGGACATTATTCATCTTAGGAAGATTTTTCAGCCTCTGGAATTTTTGTTGCAGCAGAGTTTCAGATGATGGGATGGATTTGGATCTCTGGACTCAACATAACTAGGATTGAATTACATTTTAGTAATTTATGTAACCAGTACCCATTTCAAATTATCTCAGACTTTTTTAAACGTTGGTTAATATGTACAATGAAATGGTAGCACGCATTTGATAGGGCTATTTTTGCACTAGACAAGGGAGTGTGCGGCCATCCAGTTCAGTGCCTGGTACTAGGTATGTGCTCAACAAATGTTATTGTTTTCATTGCTTCTCTCACTATTTCATCAGTGTCCCTTTCCTGAATGGCTTTAAAATTCTATGAATTGTTTTTACTATGCAATTGTATACAGATACTCTATTAAGATACCATGTGTTATTTACTTATTTTTTAGAGTAAATCCAATAATATTAATGCCAGATGGGTGAAATTAGCACTCTGAAAAATTCACCTTAAAAGTCAAAATGTCTCCCAAATCAAAATCAGTTTAAAAAAAAAAAGAATATAATGTAATGATTTTTAATGAAAAACATGAAAGCTATAGAATAATAATAAATAATTGTAGAACAGTTTGTGTTTGTATAATATTCGGATAGTTTGACAAAATTCAACTTTTTAATCCTCTAAGACTCTTATGAAATACATATGTTATTCCTGCTTTCCAGAAGGTTAATGGATGCTTTGATAATTAATATAATTTACTTGAGGTGATAGAGCTAGTGAATGCTCCAGATAGGATATGTATTTTTTTTTATTTTTATTGTGGTAATATATATGTACATACAATTTTCCCACTTTAATCACTTTCAGGTATGCAATTTAATGGGATTAATTATATATGAAATAATGTGCTACCATCACCACCATTGAATACAAAATTTTTTCACACCCTAAACAGAAGCTCTGTATTCATTAAGCAATAGTTCCCCTTTGCCCCCTCCACTCTCCCAAGGGTAGGATTTGAATGCATGTTGTTTGGTACCCCAGCCTACATTTCTAAACAGTTTCTAGTGGATAGCTTTTGGCAATAAATAAGCAAACACATAAATAATCAAAATAAATATGGAGAGTTAAAAGTGCTGTCAAAATGTGAAAAAATTGAGTTAGGGTGCCTCAGAGTTCCAGGAAACCATATCAGACTGTGTGTCATAGAAGAATCTACAGCAAGAATTGAGTGTTTATCTAACTATGTCCATGGGTGACAGGCAATGATTTAAGAGGACATCGGTAAAATGATTAGAAGGAATTTTTAAGGTTGTGGGATGAAGAATTTGATTTGACCAGGAGTATCATTATCTAGTCTCCTCTATTCTGCCTCAAAGATCACCAACAACCTTAATTGTATTATTAATTCACCTCTAAATTAAAATCAGGACAGAGAAATAAAACATGTGTACTCAAGCACCATTTTTGCACAGATGATTTTATGTGTCCTTTCTTGCATTTGTTCTTTGTTTTACTTTTTAGTGCAGTCACAGTATTGAATTCCACTTTGCCTCTTTATGCCCTTTTTAAATTTTAATTTCTAGGATTTTTTCCCCATGTAAAAGTCATGTAGAAGAGCTATGCTAAGCTGATTAAGAGAAGGAAAGCTCTCTGTTTAATCAAACTTAAAATAAGTTATAATGGCTTTGGCATAAGGCTTTGCACAATTGCTCCTACTCACTCATCTCTGTGTATTCACCTGACACACTCACCCATGTGCACTGTTCTTCCCTCATATTGTCCCCATTCATGACTTCTGGCCTTTGTACATCTCTTCTTGCTTCCAGGAATTTTCTTCTTCCTGATGTTCACATGCCACCACTTCCTCATCACTCATCTGCATTTCACACGCCGCTACTTAGAGAAGATTTCCTTCAAAAACTGTTTTATTTATATGTTATTTGATACACTTTTTAAAATTTTTTCAAAGATACTTAAATTACGTAAATGTTACATAAAAAATATAGGGGATTCCCATATGCCCTGCTCCCTATCCCTCCTACAGTTTCCCACATTAACAACTTCCTTCATCAGTGTAGTATATTTGTTACAATTGATGAACACATTTTGGAGCATTGCCACTAAGCATGGATTATAGTTTACATTGTAGTTTACACTCTCTGCCACAGAATTTTGTAAATGATGACAAGATATACAATGGCCTATATCTGTCCTTGCAATGTCTTTCAGGGCAATTCCCAAGTCCCAAAAATGCCCCCATATTAAACCTGTTTATCACTCTCCTTCTCCATAGAACTTCCAGTGGCCACTGCATCCACATCAATGAAAATGTTCTTCAATTTCTAGAATCACAATAAGTCTATAGTAGAATAACTGTAAGTCTACTCTAGTCCTTTGATCATTCCCCAATCCTGAGGAATCTACGATGATGATGCCCACTCTGCCTCTACTTGAGAGGGGGCTTAGATCCTATGGGGCAGATGGATAGGACTACCTTGTTTGCAGTTGCAGACTCTCTCTGTTTCTTGGGATGGTGATTGTCCATCATCATCTTCTTGTTAGTTGCCTTGGGTGAGTCCAATGAACTGGAGTGTAGGTGTTGCAACTCTTTTGAGACTCAGTGCCCAACAGGTACATGGACAGCTGAAAGCTTTAAGTTTGTTGGACATACTCTTATTAATTTTAGTACTAACTATAGGTTCAAATAGAAGGGGCAGAAGAGCCATGTGTAGGAAAACCACAACTGAGTCTAGCTTTGTTGCACAGGGGAGCATAAATTCCAAAGTAGGGCCCACATGCAGGGTGACAGACTCCTGAACTGTATGCCCTGCCTCTAGTGTCTGGATGTCTCTAGAGCCCTCAGGAGCCCTTCACTTTGAAGCAACATTTTCTTTGGCAGTCAATAAGATCTTGCTGAGATGGGCATAAGCATAACCTCTAGGATGATGTCCTGACTCGCTTTTGAAGACCTTTAGTCATATAAACTCATTTGACTTTACCCTTCCCCTCTTTTGGCCAAAGTCTTTTTCCAGTTGCATTGCTAGTCAGTGTTTGGTAGTAATCCCTCAGTCCAGGGAGGTTCATCCCTGGGAGTCATGTCCCACATTGGGGGGGAAGGAATTGCATTTATATGCTGAGTTTGACTTAGAGAGATACCACATTTGAGCAACAAGGAGTGTTTCAGTAGGTAACTCTTAGGCACCTTATAATACTAGGCTAAGTTTCAATTTCAAAAGTAAATGTTCATAAGCACAGTCAACAATATCAAGGGTCCACCAATGGTCCATTCTTCTTCACTAATAACTGCCCCTGGACTCTGGGGATTTTTGCTATCCTATTAGAGAATGTGGCAGAGCCACCCAGGATGGGAATTTAATATTCTGTCAGTTAGTGTGTGAATCTCCACCCACCCTCACAATGCCCCATGAACACTTGAACACATTCATATGTCCTATTGGCATGCCCCAGGTGAACCTCCTCCCATGCATCCTCCATCACTGACACCCTGCACCAATGATCCTCCCCCACAGCAGTAACCCTTCTGTGATCCAAAACTTCTTCAAAAATGAAGCCACCAAAATAACCAAATAAAATTAATTAAAAAATTAAATTACAGTTTTTAAAATATCATAAAATACAATTTTTTATAAAATTGAAAAAACAAAAATCATTTAAAAATGTAAAATCAAAAATTTTGACGTCTTTCATCACTGCAAGATCTTTTGTCTTGTGTGTACAGTGACACATAGATCCATCTATTCCCCCAATGTCTTACTTTCTTCATTCTGTCCTCAAAGAAGCTTTAGGTCACAGAAAAGTCATGTATATAATATAAGGGATTCTCATACACACACTATCATCCCCCTTTTCCCTTCTCCCCCACCAACAACATTTTACATGTGGATAGTACATTTGTTGCAATTGATGCACAAATATTGAAACATTGCTACTAATCATGGTCAATGATTTCCAGTAGAACATTCCAGAAGATGTAGTTTAAAGTGCATACCTGCAAATCCCCAGAGTTGACTTGCACCCTCCCCCAACCCTCCACCCAGTTCCATGGACAGTCCAACCCATCCTCCTCAACTGTTTTAAAGCCATCCTTTGTTTCATTGTGTTTCTCTCTGTCCCATCCCTGTTACATTTCCTCTACAACATTTTATATAGTAAGGTTTAACTGATTTATTTGTTTATTGTCCCGTTCTCCCAACTAGAACATAAATGCCATCTAAGTATGGAGGGGCCCCTTTTGTTCACTATTGTACCTACTGCCCATAAAACAAATCAAGGCTGACTAAATATTTACTGAACCTAAGGTCATGATTTGCTCTTAACTCTTTTAAGAGTAATTGCAGTTGTTAAAGCAGCATTGTTAACTGGAATGCTTCTGAAATTGATGACGTTCCAAACTTGGTGATGTGGACTGAGTGTAACAACCTTAGTTTTAAAGCATGAAAGACATTTACTTGGGGTCTCAGAATTGCAACTTGGGTTAGCACCCTAAATTGTGTCCCAAACTGGGGCTGTCAGGCAGATTTTGAAAGGAAAATGAGGAAGGAAAAATAAAACAAAATGGAAAAGTGTGTTAGGGCAGCAGTCTTAGAAATAGGTTTCATTTTTTCAGAAAGAGATTAGTTTGCGTAGCTGCTTAGATTTTGCTTATAATAGACAGTTTTGGGGCTTTAAGTGTGCCATAGACTCCATTTTAAGTCTCATTTTTTTAAAAATAATTTTTAAAAAAGATACATAGATTACATAAATGTAACTTAAAAAATATAGGGGATTCCCATATGTCCCGGTCCCCACACCTCTCACATTTTCCCACATTAACAACATCCTTCATTAGTGTGGTACATTCGTTGCAATTTATGAACACATTTTTGAGCATTGCCAATAAGTATGGTTTATAGTTTACATTGTAGCTTACACTCTCTCCCATAGAGTTCTGTGGGTATTGGCAAGATAATAATGACCACTCAGGGTGACTCCCAAGTCCGAAAAATGTCCCTGTATTTGTCCTGTTTTTCCCTCTCACTATCCTCAGAATCTCCAGTGGCCAGGGCCTCCACATTAATGATATAAGTTCTTCATTTGCTATAATCACAATAAGTCTATAGTAGAACACCAGTAAGTCTACTTTAGTCCATATTTCATTTCCGAATCCTGAGGATTCTGGGATGATGATTCCCACTCCACACCTAATTGAGTGGGGGCTTCGTTTCCATATGGCCAATAGATGGGACCCTCCTGCCCACAGCTGCAGACTCTCTCAGTTCTTGGCTATGGTGGTTGCCCATCATCTCTTCCCTGCCAGTTGTCCTGGTTGAGTCCAACGAACCGGAGACCAGGCATTGCAACTCCACTGAGATTCAGGGCACAACTGGCACATGGAGATCCCAAAGATTTAAGACTTCTGGACATACACCTATCAAACCTAGTACTAATTATAGGTTCAAATAGAACAGTAAGCATACACAAGGGTGAGGTGAAGTCTTGAGTAACAATAAACAAGGGTGGGGCCACTCTAACCAGGTTCAGTAAATTCATTATTAACCTTTTGCTATTTTATAATATAAAGGCAGCTATATAATGATTTAATAAACATAATTACCTGTTAATTCTTAACACTTGGTTGCATCTCCTCCCTCTTCTGTTGATAAAATCCCCAATCTTGGGGATAATCTTGTCATCCAATATTTCTGGTTTCTTCATGCTGAAAAGGGGCATGAACATTACGTAGTCTCTACATTTTGACCTCTGGGTTCCATGGTTTGTCTGTCTTAGGACTAATTCAGAGACTTTCTGAAAAATAAATTTAATATGTAAATTGAGAATTATAGGTTTAAATAGCCATGTTACATTCAGGAAACGATTTTACAGCTTTTCTTAGATATAGTTTGGAGTATTGATTTTGGCTTTGACTACCGTGGGTATTTTTCCTTTTTCTTTCTTTTTTTTTTTTTGCATTACCTGGTTGAAGCCTGCATAAGAGTAACCTCAAGAATGATTTCTCAACTTATTTGAAATCTCTTAGCCATTAAAACTATATTGGGTCCTGTTTCTTTTCCCCCCTTTTGGCCTAATCCCAAATTGTCAAGAAGGCTGATCCCTGGGAATTGTTAAATCCTGCATTGCCTGAAAAATCTCTGGAATTCATTCCCACTTTCCAGGGAAGTTCTGTCCCTTGAGGGGAGTGGGGACAGGTAGTGAGAGTTTGGCTTAGAGAGGCAGGCCACATTTGAGTAACAAAGAGGTTCTCTAAAGGTGACTCTGAGGCATTAATTATTGTGTTTAGCTTCATTATTATAGATACAAGTTTCATGAATGCAAGCTTCAAGATCAAGAGTTCACTTTACTAGCTTGTTTCTTTTGCAAAGGTTTAACTTGCAGAGTTCTACTGTTTCAATAAATTGGAAGCTTCTATTGTTTGAGAGAGTAGTAGGAATTCCCCAGGTGAAGAAGTTTAATATTTCTACATTTTTCCTTAAGGGGACTTAGCAAATACTTTTCTGTCTTATGCCCAAAACACATTCAAATGCATCAGGGTAATACAACACCTCTGTACAGAATATCGCAATCTCATTCACTCTTTTAGGTTCCATGTAGGCTATGCTGTTTAAATAAGCTGACTAGTCAGGTTAAATTAGATAGTGCTCTACAGAAATTTAAAGAATTTACTTGGCAAAATAAATTTCTTCTTTCTGTTGCCCATAGTACTTACAGTATTAAAGAACTCATTATTATTACCTTTTTCCTTGTATCCTGATTCTACTTTTTCTTTAGATTAGCCCTGATTACCTTTTCATTGAGTTCTGATTCTTTTATTTTCTTCTTTAATTAGGGTAGTCCTTTAGAAATAACACTGTTTTTCCAGCACCTTTAGAACTGGTTAATGTTAGCTCTGAATTCCAAGTGTCATACAGACCTTTAAAAATTCTAAGGAGCTATTAGGTTATACACAAAAAGTAAAGCATCGAAGGATTTCAAACTAACTATTAGAGATCAGAGCTCAGGTATAAATATGACTGCTGCAAGATCTTACAATCTAAGCCCTAATTTCCTTATGAGCATTTTAAATAAAGCTGTGTCTAGAAATCATTAACTGAAGACCATAGTAAGAGTTTTGTTTCACTTTACTTTTATACTTTTACCAAGATTGTTAATCAACAGGAATAACATAACTTATAGATGCTTGCCTTGCTTTTCCTTTAAAGTTCCTTTTTATTGAAGATGGGCTAACTGCTTGATTTTAGACGCTTCAGAGCCAAACAGTGTAAAGAGATTTTTGTTGTTTTCTTAGCACCACATTTTTCTAAGAATGACTAAAATTATAATCAACAATATGATCATGCAGATCAGTATTAGGATAGACTAGACAGTGAGAATTTTAAAAATCTTTAAGAATTTTTATAATCTCCAAATTATAATTAGATTACACATTTAATATCTCCTTCATGTTTTCTGTTGTAGAAAGATACAGTTTACCACAAAGAAAGCTCAACAGTACTGAAAGAAAACTATTTTTCTAGTAAATTTTATGAGAACGTAAGATTTCCAATGTAATCAAGATTATCTTTCTATTACCATTGTTATCACTTAATATAATTACACACTTATTGGGACATTAATATCTTGACCCTAAGAATATATTATTTTCAACAATGAGGGTGATTCCTTAAAATGTCAGAGTGGTAAATGTAATATGGATCTTTGCAAATATTCAGTGATTGCCCTTAGCAGTAAACCTAAGTCTACACAATTGCAGTAGTCTTAGGAAACAAAAACTATGGTTATGCACAGTATTTTATGACAAAAAAAAAACACACAGAAAGTTTAACACCTTAATGGAAATATTGATCAGAATAAAATGTGACTAAAATTTAAAACATTGTTAAAATAATACCCCATTTAAACATTTCCACAATTTACACACGTATTATATTTTTCACTTTTTGGAAATATTTTTCCACTGTGAATTAAAATATAAATATAGCAATAATGTTAATTTTCATAAATCTATAAAATTAAGCACCTCAATTTTTACAAGATGAAAGAACAAATTCTTATTTGTTCATCTTGAACAAATAACAGTTTGCAATTAAAGATATCCTTAAGGGTTTTATTAAAATATTAAAAGTTGTCAGGTCTGAACATTATATTTAAACAGGCCTCTATCACAGTGACAAATAAGTTAGTAAAGTAGTTTGGAAAAGACTTAGCTTCCAAAACAGCAGCAGCTCTGTGTTTAAAAAAAAAAAAAAACTGTCAAGGATATGGTAAGACCAAATAAAGTATATTAAGCCATTATGATAAGGCAAAGACTCTTAGTTCTCTATATATTGATCATTTCAAAAGGATTTTTTTCAACTTAAAACATTAATAATTTAAGAAAACTGTATTACTTTAACAGAGAAAAAGTCAATCATTAGTTTTGCATCAGTACACTATTTGATAAACAAATCCTAGTTTAGCATAGATCATAATAGATTAAGGTGGCATCTGACAGGTTTCTCTGCTTTGAAGTTACTTTTTGTTGCCAAATCAACTCATAGAAATTTACTTAATAATGGCTTCCTGAATATTCAAATCTCTCAGTTTAAGAATATGCTTTTACAACCTCCTACAACTTGTAATTCCCTATAACCACTTTTTAAACATTTATAACCATATAGACGAGTTACTTCACCTTAAGACAAAATTTTCCCTTTAAATAAGCTTATTAGATTATAGTCAGCAACAGACAAAATTTACTTTTACAAGCCCTCTACAACTTTCAGTATCCAGTCAACTCCTTTCCTACATATTTCCACCCAGATTTTATGAAAACCAGCCATCTTATGTTAGGATGATCACACTCCCTTAAACAAAGTTTCACAAACCTTCTACTTCTTTTCATATCCATAAGTCTTGTCTTACATCCCTCATTATGTTCTGTGAAAAATTAGTCATTTCAATTTAAGCAGAACAGTTAATTTTAAGAGATGTTTGTAATAATTTCATTAGGCGAAAACGCACAATTTTGTCATCTAAAAGATTCTATAAACATAATGTTAACATATTAATATCAGTATAAACTCTGGGAGAGTAAACCCAAGTAAATTGAGTTAACCTAATGATATTTTATGTAAGGAATGTTTTATTTTTCTTTTCCTTCATAGAAGGTTAAAATAGCTTTGTTTTTATAATACCTTAAAATTATAAATAGCCTCAGAAGCATATTGTCAGGCTCTGGAGAATATAATTGTTTTATTTGTTTCAATTTTAATTTGTTTCATAAATTTAGAAAAAACTTTTCATATCTTTCAAGGACTTTACTTACTGAAATTTGGCAATTGGATTGTTAATTACTCTCATCCCAAGGCTGTTGAAAAAAAACAAAAAAACTTAAATTGGGAATTACAGGACAATCTATGCAAACCAGGGTTTTTCTGAAACATTTCCTCTGTCCTTATTATTCTTAATTTCCAGGTCAAGTAGACAGAGTTCTGAGCTAAACTTAACTCCTCACCTTATCACACCCAGCCTTTCCCCAATGGCCCTCTCAAGGAGATGGATGTGGGAGCAGGGTATGTCAAAGAGCTTAGGAAATGAAACCCTTTTTCCTTTCCAATAGTTTCTATATTCTGATTTCTACATGTTCTTTTCATCCTGTTTGGCTTTTCTAATTTCAGGCTCCAGGAGTACTCATTTACATACGTGTTTCTGTTGCTTTTCCAGGTTTTTGGCTATGTGGCATAAAGGAATTTAAGGATGCACCACATTTTAAGCAAGCAAGTAAGGTGTTTATTATAAATCAAAAGAAAGAAAAAGTATACGCTCAAGACGGGTACACACATGCTCAAAGGCAAGACTCATGCTGGGGCTGGGGCTGGGGCCTTTTTAGGGCTCGCATGGCCTTTTCCCCAAGTCAATGAAGACCTGTGAGTTACAACATTCTCATTGGCTCTGCGTATGCAGAAGAAGGCTTGGAAACACAACATTTTCATCGTTTCTGAGTGTTTGCTGGCCTGAGTGGGGGTCATGGGCCAGAGTACTAATGGTTTCTCATTATCTATTGTCTTCAGGTATTCAGCCTTGGAAAATTGACTCCTCTCTTGTCTGCTGTACTTTCCACTGTCAGGCACAGGTAAAGATGGACACTGGCTAGCAGTAGTTTTACACAGACTGACTGCTTTGTCCCTATTGCTCTAAGGTACCCTTTTGTCCCTCAGGTCTCTGTTCTAGCCTGCTATATATATATGGGAGGGGGGTGCTTATTTAATTTTTAGCAATTTGAATAGAGGTCTTCTAAGAATTTTCATTTGTTAATTTGATATTGCCATCCAGAGGTGTGAAAATATATACTGAACAGACAGATGCAAATAAATAGACACAAAAACAGAAACATAACTCACTAATTAGGCTTATAAATCTTACTCTTTTGGTATGGTTGTCTTGGAGTTTCCCATCATTGTATGCCTTTGGGTTTGTTGTTTTGTTTTGTTTTGATTTTTACCGCTTTTAAGACGTTTTCTAATATCAGTATTGTTTGTATTCCTGCTTATGCTTGGAAACACTTTTATATATATAAAAGTTACCTGAGTATTGTTTGGTTAACAGATTTTTTTAGCAAGGAAGGAATATTTAGGAAACGATGCTTTAAGTGCTTGGTTTCAATTCAAGAGTAAGGCTTCCATCCCCCTGGGCCCTTTCATTCCAAGTTTCTTTCTGTTATGAGGTTTGAGAAATAGAAAACTAAGGGTTAACTTGTGCAAAACTGGTAAGAAGCTTCCAAATCCTTGTTAACCCTGATTTGTTTCTGTCCTTATTTTCTGTCATTTCCAAAAGGTGTTATAAATTGAATTACTAGTATATGGTCTTTGAGCCTCTTTTCTCTCACTTAGCATAATGCATTTGAGATTTTTCCATGTTTTTGTGTGATTCAGTAGTTCATTCCTTTTGACTATTGAGTAGTACACAATTTATGGATGTGTTACAATTTCTTTACTCATTTTCCAACTGAGAGATATTTAGATTGTTTCCAGGTATTAGAAATCACCAATAAAACTAGCATAAACTTTCAGAAACAGTCTTTTTGCATGTGCACTTAGGTTTTCATTATGCTTGAATGAATAACCACAATTGTAATAGTTGATTTATTTGGTAAATATAGATGTGACTTCCTATATATCTGCCAACCTGCCAAAGTGTAGCATTCTGCTTTGCCATGAGCAACAAATGATATTTCCTATGCCCTTTCATATTTGTCAGCACTTGGCATTGTCAACTTTTAAATAAAATCTTGAATAAGTGTTTATTCATGTCTTGTGGTTTTTACTTTTTTTTTTTGTACAAGTAAATATGTTGAGCATCTTTTAGCTGGCATACAATATGCCAATTACAAGTCTTCTTTGTTAAAGTATACATTCAAATATTTTGCCATTTATATATTGGATTTTTAAATTTATTATTGAAAATTAGAATTCTTTATATATTGTGGAAACAAATACTTTACTAAATATGTCTGCAAATATTTTCTCATTTTCTTTTATTTGTGTTTTTCTTTCCCTTCTGATGAAGTCCAATTTATCAATGTTTTTCTTCAGTTTGTCATGCTTTTGATGTTATATGTAGGAAACTTTGCCTAACACAAAGTCTCACAATCTTTACTTGGATTTATTTGGATGTTCCATTCTAGTATTTTAGAGTTTCAGGTGTAAAATTTGGGTTAATTATTGATTTGGGGTCAATGTTTGTTCATGGTATAAAGTATTGACCAAAGCTCAATTTTGCAAATGTACTTCTAATTATAGAAGCTCCATTTTTGAAATGACTACAATTTCTCCATTGAAATGATTCTGCACCATTGTCAAATATCAATTTCCCACTTAAATATGGGACTATTTCTGGACTATATATTTTGTTTCCCATATCTATATGTTTATCCTTTCTGTAATACAACACTTCACAGTAAATCTAGAAATTATATATAGTAAGTACATAACTTTGTACTTTTTCAAAATTATTTTGGCTATAATATTTTTTCTTCCTTTGCATAATAGCTGTCTGCCACATTTGTTGCAAAGATGTTTCCAGTCTTTCTGCAGTTGAGTCCATGAGATTTGTGCTATGTTTTATACCACTACACTTTGTATAACATGCATCCCCTATCCAGAGATGATTTACATCTTTATCTCTTGATTTTTCTGATTTTGAGCAGATAGATGCTTTAAGTTTCTATTACATGCATTTCTTTTCTTTCCCTTTTATTTGATTATGACATTAAGAGTATACTTACTTTGGTTTTGGGGTTTCTTATCTCTTTTTTAAAAACAGAGAATATATAGGTTTACTTAATCATTTAGAAAATACACAGTTCCACTATAACCCCTTCTATTATTGGACCTTGTTACTAGTGTGGTACTTTTGTTACAAGTGATGATTTATTATTATTACAATTGTACTAAATTATATATTGTACAATAAAACATGGTTTACATTAGGATTTTCTATTTTTGTGATACAGTCCTATAATTCTTATTAATTTTATTCTACTTACATATATACAGGCTATGCTTATTTTTTTTAAGTTCTACCTGTGGGTGAACAAACTTTTATTACCCAACTAAAATATATGTAATATTCATTAAATATTACTTTTATTAATGTCCTTTGTGATTTGTCCTTACCTGCTTCTTATTTATGTGCATTCATCAGTTTTAAAAGATAATAGTCTTTTGAATTTATTTATCAAGGCTAACATTTTTCTATTGACTGATGTAATTGATTTCGGCATTCAGATTTTTCCTAATATATTTAAATTTCTTTTCAAACATCTTGAGATGAATACTTATTTAATTTATATTCCCACATAGTCCATTTAGTTTACTCTTAATATTGTAAAAAGCAAATATTTCAAACATAAAATTTATGATATGTGGTTTTATTATTTTGTTTCATTTAAAAATAATTTGGAGGTGTGTGAAAGACTATTTTTACCTTTAGGGTACCAAGTTTTACATAAGCAATAGTGATGTTCTTTAATTCTTCTATGCCCTTTGTTATTTTTTATACAAAATATATGAAAAAGTTTGGGCTCAATAAGACTATGGCACATATACAACATCACTTGGCTACTTACCAGTAAAAACAAAATATAAATATGGTCTGTCTATTCTAGATAAAATGCTTTGACCAATCACTTATAGTGCTTTTATGTCTGCATATTAAAATATCTGTTTTCTGAACAGGTGAACATCTTTGGAAGATGTTTCATAATCTTCCTTAAATGGAATGCTGAATTGCAAAGGACCCTTGGTATTGATTATGACAGATCTCTAAATAATAAATTTTTAAGTTACTAATAAATTTGGAAAATATTGCGTGGCACCGAGCTGTTGGCTTTTTTCTTTTTAGGATATCATTCTACAGAGGTGTTTGATAACTAATCCATGATATTCCTATAAATTCTATTTCAATGAAGCATGAGCTCATATATCTAAATACCATAGTGTATGTTTCTGCAGCCTCAAGTATTCACCCAGTTCACTTAAGTTGGAAATGTGACTACATGATCCTTATTTTCAAACAGAACTTACCTGATGTTTGGTAGTCATCCAGAAACATGTTAAACCTAATAATTATCTGCAGCTTATTTTTATCAGCCTGAATGACTAGAAAAGAAACACAGGGAGGTACACACCCATGAATTCAAGCCTCGGCTTATAATTAAAAGTCCTCTTTTTATTACTGATTTTTATGTAAGAAAATACTATGGTAGAGATTGGAAAAGATCCAGCCATATAAGATTGCAGGAAATGTGCCTGAAATGAAGTCATAAATCTGTGTTTTGCATGTGTGTGTGTGTGTGTGTGTGTGTGTGTGTGTGTAGAAGAGGACTATGAATTTACACTGTATCTGTTTTAAAATAGAGCCAAATTTTAAGTCTGGGGTATGTCAGCTTGGGGGTTCCATAAATCTTACAAGAAAAAAATTATGTGAAAGATATATTATTTTCTTGATCCAAATTGTTCTGCCATCATGGCTTTTTGCAGATAAATCAATCAATTATCCATATGCAAAATTATTTGATCATGGAGCAAGTGAACAAAGTGACAGAATTCTTCCTGCTGGGTCTGATGCAGAATCAGAATTTGTAGACACTCTTGTTCGTCGTGTTTACTATCATGTATTTAATCACCCTGGCATGCAACCTTCTCATCGTAGTCACCATTGCCACCAGCCCAGCTCTGTAATTCCTTATGTATTACTTTCTGTTTTTCTTGTCCTTTCAAGATTGCTCCTTCTTTTCTACCACGGCCCCCAAAATGATCTTTGTCTTACTTGCTGAGAAGAAAACAATCTCCTTTGGTGTGTACATTACTCAGGTCTTTATGATGCATTTCCTTGGGGGAACTGAGATCCTGCTGCTCAAAGTTGATGGCCTATGGCTGCTATGTGGCCATCTGCAGGTCCCTGAACTACATGATCACAAAGAACTGGTGGGTATGTGGTCTCCTGGTAGTCATGGCCTGGGCTGGGGGATTTATTCATGCCCTGATTCAAATTCTTTTCATTGTGTCATTACCTTTCTGTGGCCCCAATGTCACTGACCATTTCATGTGTGATCTTTACCCTCTGCTGAAGCATCCTGCACTGGCACTCACATCTCTGGACCTTTTGCTACAACCAACAGTGGATTCCTGTGTATGCTCAGTTTTTCAATTCTTATTACCACCTACATCCTCATACTTTTCTCCCTAAAGGATCACAAGTCTGAAGTATGGTGAAAGGCTCTTTCCAGCTGCACCTCACATATTACTGGCCCTTGACCACCTTCCCCATGAATAAAACAATGGCTTTTTTTTTTATTATTATTATAGTAAGACCCATGTTAAACCCTTTAAACTACACCCTCAGAAATGCAGAGGTGAAAAATGCCATGAGGAGGCTTTGGAATCAAAAATGATCTTGGATAGCAACTCATGTTTATAAACCAGATAAAACAAATTATGTTTAAAAATATTTAAGGAAGAAGTATGTCTAAAGCACAAGATAATGATCTTGCATTCAGAATATGTGTGTTTAAATATATTTTATTGGCTAGAATCTGTATCTTCATTTGTCATTATCTGTACCTTCGATCCTTACTACTCCTATAGTATTTTGATATTATTTGTGAATTCCAAAAATAGATATTGCATTATGTTTGTGAACTGCTCTGTTCGTCTGAGGACATTAGATTGGATTAGATTCAGCGGTTTTGCTTTTACTTGATTAAATAATGATTAAGGTTTTGATTGGGCCCAGTAAGTAGGATTTTGAGTACCTGACCCCTTGGTGGGTGGGGACTCACAGAGGAAATGACACAGAAGAAGAGATATTTAGAGTTTTAATGCTGGCATTTTGAGCTGTAGCCCTGGAAATTAAACACACAGGAGAAGAACACAGAGAAATAGTGACAGTTCCGTAGACATGGCAGAGGCCCCAGGAAGAGAGATGAGTCACTCACCTTACAGTTTACAGCTGGCCTTGTAGAGAGAGCAGAGCAGCCGAGCCTGGAGAGAAATGAGCCCTGGGAGAGAGAGGAGACTTATCCCAGCCTACAGCTGATAGTGGAAGAAGCTGGGACCACAGAACCTTAAGAGGAAGAGGAAGCCTGAACCCTTGTAGACATCAGCAGACATCTTGCTCCAACATGTATCAACAGACTTTGGTGAGGAAAGTGAATTACACTTTATGGCCTGGTAACTGTAAGCTTCTACCTCAAATATATACCCTTTATAAAAGCCAATAGATTTCTACTATTTTGCATGAGCCCTGCTTTGACTGACTAATACAGTGCCCCACATCCTTATCACCCCAAGGTAGCATGCATTGCTTTAAGATTAACTGAGGAAAAGCAAAAATTATTTTTTCCATACCCATCTTAGAAATGTCACCCTAATGATTAACTTTCTTTATTTCAACCGGTATAAAAGCTCTGAGAAAAACCTTTAATAGAAAGGAAGATTTGAGACACCCCAGTCTTCTATCCTTCCACCAGCATTAATAAAACTGCCTTCTCTCATGACCATCCTGGTGTGGAATCCAATTAATCTACTTAGGGCAAGAACCCAGAGGGACCCCCATGGAGTTTTTTTCTTTTCTGCTAACATCCCCAAGATGACCAATGACTTTATAGGGCTTTAATAAGAACACAATGATAATCCAAGAAAACTTAATTATTTTAATAAAGTACTGGTGGGTGTGTGCTGGAATAAAATTTTCAATACTCCTTATTCTTAAAATCTACAGTAGACAAAAATAATGGCCAAAACTCTTCATACAGGTTGTCATTCACATTGTTAAAAATAACAGGGAAAAATGAAGACAACCCAAATGTCTACATTGGGGGGTACAGTTAAATGCATTATGATGTATGGTTATTTAATAACAGGTGGACATTAAAGTGATTTGTAAGAAGATTAATGACATAGAAAAAAGCTTTCGCTATAACACAGAGTGGAAAAGGCATGATATATAATGACATATATATTATGATCTTAAGTCTAAAAAAGACAAATATACATAGATATAGATAAGGAATGTACACTAAAGACTAATAGTGCTTACCTGAATTATGGGATTAAGGAGGATTGCTGTTGTCTTCCATAAATTTTCTCATCTGATTTTTCTGTGAAGAGAATATATTGCCTTTATAATCAGCAAGGTAGTTTAATAAAAGAAGTTTTATTTTCTTATCTGAGGTCTGTGTTTAAAATATTTCAAGAAAATGCTATTCAAAGTAGACTGGGTATGTGTCGTTATTCATAAAAAACTGTGACAGTAGAAATACATATTTAAATATTTTACCTGTAAGTTGAACCCTAGTGTCACCTGGAGAGAAAAATGCTATTTAGGAAGGCATTGGTTTTACCTTCCCCTCTGAATGCATTTGGGAAAGAAATAATAACTTCAATCCATATTTGTAGAACACTTTCTATGGAGTTTGTAATCACTGACCCATCACTAAGTGATGCTTTGCAAGTTCAGTTATTTTTAACTTAAGTAAAGTGTTTCTTTACCTCAATTACTTAATTGAAAATGATTCCATGGGAGACTTCCTAAGTAAATCTTAGTGTGTTTAGTGTGTTTATCTTTATTCTATAGATTTACACCAACATGTGATTGAGAGCCAAAAGTATCCCAGCTCATATAAGAATTTCTTGATCCAGAACTTCCAAAATGTTAGGCTTCAAACAAACTTGATGGGGAGAAATGTAACCTTTGAAAAAAATCTCTTCCCAAGCCTTCCTGCTGGACATTTTTCAGTTTTGCATTATTGGTGACAAGATAAAATATATTATGAAAATCTCTTGATCTTTTCCATAACATGGTTTAAAGTCTTGAAAATAGCAAACTATGTTAAAGCAGAATATTTGGGGATTGCAAGTACCATGAAATGAATATTGCCCTGGAGAAACAAATGTCTAAAATCAGCTCTTTTAAGTCTGTACTATAAAGAAATCCTGTGCTAAGACTTGGAGATAGCGCCTTTGGGCAGTCAGAGTCTGGATACAAATAGGATGGTGATTTAGAACAAGAGAGCATCTATAATCAGTGGCTCTTTTTGTTTATGTGGTGTTGCAGGCTCAGTAATCCCCAGAGTATAAACTTATTAACAATTAATATTTGAAAGGATATTGCTTAAATGCAATAAGGAATTAGGGATGATGCTCTGAACTGTCTATTCCCCAAAGGTTAGAATTAGGAGCTTCACCCAAGTTGGCATCCAAACAAACTTGTTTATCCACTCCTCTTTTGTGGCTGTGGCATCGTTGACCAAGGGCAGCAGGCAGAGAGGCAGTATAATTAAGGTAGCAACATTGTCTGCCTGTAGATTGGAAGTCATCCTAGCATCTGGGAAATCAGGCATAGATTAATTTATTCATGGGAGAGTGGGTGCAAGTGTTTATCAGAGTATATAAGACAATCCTAAAAATACCTGTTTCACAGAGTTATAGGGAAGATTAAACAAAATATAATGTGAAAACATCTAGGCCATTAAAACTGCTAATCTCCTGTTGATGTCCTAAGGATAGACACATGTAGGCCAGAGGATCTGCTCTCTAATATTAAAGTGCTGACATGCTTAAGAGGAAGAGTTGGAGTACAACCAACTACACTACTAAGGCTGGCTCTACTACTTACTATTATCCAAACATGGACAAGGTTCTCAGCTTCTTTAAGCCTCATTTTCCACAACTGCAGAAAGGATATGTGAAGGAACCTATCTTGTAAGTCTGAGTGAGGTTATAGGAGACTGCATGTAATGTGTAGAACGGTATGTGACATAGGGTCAACTCTGTTTTCTGTTGTCACCTTCTGCATAGGAACAGAGAGTTAACGGTGTAACTACCTGGTCCTGACAAAAATGTTCTCAACTCCTATGTATAGTTTGTCTTCTTTTCTTTTGTGATGGGTAGGATTGTGGGCAAATGACAAAATTTGGAGAAAAGAAAAGCCAAGTTTAGAAATATTCATTAATTACTCACAAGTAATTATAATTCTGAAATCTCTCTAAGAGTGTTTGATCTCCCCTTCTCAAATACCTAACAGTAAAGCTGAAATCCCCAGAAAATGTTGTAGGCAATAAAGGAAATGTGAGTTTCATTAGAACAAATATGTAATGGGCACTTTTATATATCAGTCAATTTTTAATTGAGCCTCATTTAATCCCCATGACGAAGTTCTTGTTATTTCTATTTAATATAAAAGTAAATTTGGCCATAGGCAAAAACCTAATAATATTAGTGCTCATATATAAGTCCAGAGTGATGTAATTTCTAATCCTGAGCTCTATTTATAATGTTATTTAACTCATCAGAAACTAGATTTGTAATGCATCTACAATAGATGGGAGAAGAAGTGCCGACTCAGACCAGGTCTGGATTGTTTAGGAGCTTTGGTTCTATCACCAGAGTAAGGCAGAATTTACTCCTCAGACAGACCCAATGTTCAGCAGCTAAACAGAAAAAAGCATGGAGAGAAGAGAACATCTCCTAACTATGGTAACACTGCTAGAAACCTGCTTAAGCATGACCTCAGTGTATTTGACTTTGGATTTCCTTTTGCTTGCTGGGTGGAAAGGAAGTCTAAGGAGAACATTAGACTTCTGAACAGGGACATCCTCTATATGAAGGGCCATACTAGATGAATTATACCTGAAAGATGTGAAACTGAATTTGATGCCCAATTCTTTCACTTACTAATAATATGGCTTTATGAATGTCAATGAACTTGTCAGGGCCAGTTAAATAGCCTTACATAAAATGACATAATTGAGAAATAGCATGTGAAAACATCAAGCTACTGCATTTTTCATGAAAAATGATTAGAATATATTTTCTGAATTAAATTTAGAGAAATGTTTTCATGGCTGACATACCTATTACTGTGACACTGTTGGTTGTAATTTTTTTTACTTCTGGCCAATATGTGTCATCTTAAGCAAGTATCTCAAATTCTCTGTACTGTTGTTTCCTCTTGTGAAGAGTACAAGTTTGAAAAATAAATAGTTGGTTAGGAGAAGAAGATAAGAATGAAATCATTCTTCATGACAGAACCAGTGCAAGCCAAGAGACAATGGAGCATTATGTGAAACAAAAATTTGTGAAAGAAATAATTGTCAAGGTATAATATATACACAACAAGGATATCTTTCAAAAAACAGAAAATAAACATCTTTCCATTCATTTAAATTTGGCAGAATTCATTGTCAGTACACACAAAATACAAGATATAAAAAGAGGCTTTAGGCACAGGGAAAGTGATTCTAGATGGAAATACGGATGTTTACAAGGGAATTAAGAGCACAGAAATAAGCAACTACATGAGGTAATATATGATTCTTCTCTTAATACTCAAGATATATGTAATATATTATTCCTTATTAAAACAAAAATTAACAATACCTAAATATCCTGATAATTGCAACATTTTAATTAATGATTGACTGAGAAAACTCAGGATACCAGATTCCAAAGATTCTTACCCTCAATAGAATGATTTAACATGCATGGATATAAACATTTCTTTGAATGGCTAAGAGACGGTGTATCATAAAAGATATGAAGGAATATAGCAGCCTTTCTTTTGCCCCACAGTTGGAACTTCACACAGACATAGAGCTAAGGCCTGTTTACATGAAGAAGTCATTGATAAAAACCACACTCAGCTAGGCATCCTTGTAAAATGCACCCAGTTGATGAAGATGATAAACTCTGTAGGAGGAGGACTCCACTTCCATTTCCTCTTCCTTAGTCTCTGATGTGGACTTCGTTGTGACTTGTAAATCATTTGAATTAGTGTAATTCACTTGGTGCCTTGGATTCAGGTTGGTCCTAGGATAAAAGAGATGATGAGGGATAGGGTGGGTACCCTTCCTACTCACAGTGTATTAGTCAGCCAAAGGTGTGTTGATACAAAGTACTAGAACTCTGTTGGGATTTTATAAAGGGTATTTATTTGGGGTAGAAGCTTACAGTCTCAAGGCCCTAAAGGGTCTGACTCAAGGTTACTTCCTCATGCAGTCCGTTGCCATAAGATGAAGTAAGATTGTGGGTGATGTCTGTGAAGGTTCAGCCTTCCTCTTTCCTCTTAAGGTTCTGTGTTCCCAGTTTCTTCCAATCTCAGCTGTAGGTTGGCATAAGACTTGTCTCTCTTCCCAGGGCTCATCTCTCTTCCCAGGCTGCAAGATCCTCTGTATATCTTCTCAGAGTATTCATTTGGGGTAAAAGTTTATAGTCACAAGGCCCTAAAGAGTCCAACTCAAGGTACCATAAGAGGTATGTTCTTACCCAAAGTCATTTGTCAAGTGTTGAAGCAAGATGGTGGATGATGTTTGTGAGGGTTCGGCCTTCCTTCTTCCTCTTAAGGCTCCATGGACACAGCTTCTTCTCATCTCAGCTATAGGCTGATATAAGGCTATCTCTTTCCCTAGGGCTTGTTTTTTTCCAGGCTCAGCTGCTCTGTTCTCTTCACAAGGTTAGCTATAGACTATCAAGCTCATTGCTCTTCCCGGGGCCTTTGTTGTGTCTAACGAGCTATCTCTCTTCCTCTGTGTTCTTCTTCTCTGTGCATCTACTTTCATGTGATAGTCTGTTTTATCAGCCTGCCAAGGGGGTGGGGACTCAATGCTGAGTTGCACTGTAATGACATGTTTGAATCAAAGCCCTAAACTTAACATAGTTTAATCAGACATCTCAGCTGAATCTAATATAATCAAAATGTTATCATGCCCAGAGGAACCAGACCAGTTTACAAACATAATCAATATTTCTTTTTGGAATTCATAAATAATATCAAACTGCCACAAACAGAAAGATCCATTAGCAGAGGACTTCTTTGAGCAGAAAGTGAGTGTCCTTGAAGATCCAGGGACACACTTATTCATTTATGGAACACATGGATTTTCTTAACTCGATTGCTCAGTTGAAGTTTTGAAACTATAAGGTGATGTCAGTAGGAACAATATGAGAGTAACTCTAGTGAGGATTTCTTGCAATGGCACAAACAACTCTAACAACTCTAACAACTCTAATTCTATATATAATTCTAACTCAAACTCTGTCATACAAACAAGATGGGAAGTGGATTTTGTAATCTCCTCCTTTGGTTTTATTCTGGATGGAAATGCCTCATTAAACCTTAACAGGACACTTAAACATTTGAGGGTGCTATGGTCATGGAAGTTAGAAGTAAAATTTCCTGGAGTGAGGAAGTAGATGTAGGTTGATCAAATTATTACACATTAATTTTAATCAATTTTATTGATACATATTTATAAAGCATAAACCCATCCAAAGTGTACAATCAATGATATTCAGTGTAATCATTTATTTGTGATTTCACCACTTCGATCATTCTTAGGGCACTTTCATTTTTCCAATAATTATAATAAACAAAAAAACAAACAAAACTTATCACCTCTCAATCTCTCTATGCTTTTCCTGCCATACTTAACTGATATTCTTTTTCCTTCTCTCTAGGATATTTGTATTTATATTTTGTAAAAACCATTTCATAGATGCAGTATCACACATATTTGTGTTTTATATGAGGTTACTACCTTATACAGTCCCATGTTACAGTTTTCAGCTTTCCTTCTAGTAATATATATGACTTTTGACTCTCTTTTACAACCACTGTCATATCCATATAATAGCTCTGCTAGTTACAAACACCATGATATGCTTTCACCACCTCTGCACATATTTTTCTCATGGGCAGGAAGGCATAAAGGTGAAAATGGCTTTTAGATGTTATTATGGATGAGGAGGCATGCATTTGAAATTGTGATTCTGTGACAGTACCTATTTTCCTGACAAGTAGGAGGCATCATCTTCTTCCAAGATGAGAGGACAATTTGTGTGATAAGGCTTACAGGAAATTGGTACAAAACTGGAACTTATGTTAAGAAGAATGGATAGAAAAGGAAACAGCCTAGAAAAGCCAGAAAATTTGTTCAATGACATTGAAGACAGCTCATGTTAGAGATCATAATTGTTGATACTCCCTAGAGGATGATTGTAAAGTTTTCTTAAACATTACCTTACATCTTTAGTCAAGGGAGGAAAAGCTGATGTATAATTTTATAATTTAAATATTTCAGCTGGTCCCATGTGTTACACTGTAGCAGAGAGGAGCTCTGATTAGACTTGGTTTTGTACACTATTTTAGAATCAGGACAATTGTTGAATATTAAATATAAAATATTTAAAATAATATTTAGTCATTGCTATGGAGTAATTGGTACTAATTCATTTCTTACTCATATGGAAGTGAAGTCACTGAGATCAGCAGAACTATTGCCCTGGCCCTTATCTGGATCCTCTTCTTTTATCTAGATTCTTTTACTTAGAATTGCATTTAAATGTCTACATTTCAAATAACTTCCAATTTCATTGTCCTACAACTACTTTACAATTTTTTTTCTTTGCAAATTTTGAAGTGCAGACATTCTGTCTTGTTCATGCAGATATCAACAACTCTCTTCTGTACCTTCTGATTTTGTTCATAATTGACACAAATTGATGAAATTAAAATTATTTTGTAGGTTGCAGTGCCTTGTAAGCTGTTTTTCACAGAAAAAGTACTGGTAACTATCTTCTTCCATGGGTTTTATGAATATGATTGCTCTATAGCTATACCTGGAAGAACTTAATATCCATTGTTGGCTTTAGGCAGAAAAAAATGAGTTATTCTGGGTCTCAGCCAGATTAAAATGGAATGGTGCTCCTTCTTGTTGTAAAACAGAGAAGGATTAATTTTGGGTTGAGTCCTGCCTTAATGGCTTTCTCTCATTTATCTAATCCCATATATTTGTGATAGTCGTAATAGTCTACACTAACTTCAGCAGTTGGGATTAAAACTATGAATTTTTAGCAAAATACTTATCTGTTATGACTTCAGTTTAAATATATATTTATAAATTCTAATATTTATAAATTCATAATGGTTATATAATATATACCTGGAGCTTTATTTCACCAAATATCAAAAGCCATGGATTATTCACCAAACATTGTAACAATTTTATTTCAATTTGCAATGTCCCTTTGAGCAATAGTTTAAAAATGCAAGAATTTTATAAATGGAAGATATTTTAGTCATCATTTAATCAAATATTCATATTTCATGAAAGAGGAAATATTTAAGATTCCAGATAGGAAGAGGATAAAATAGAAATATCCACATATTCTGCCTAAGACCTTATCTTTTTCATTAACTACACTTTTAATTTTATCAATAAATTTTCTTCATATCTAATCATGTTAATATTATCAATGATCACTTTTTGATAAATGAGGAATTTTTTCATGTCCGTTCATTTTTCAACTCTACATTTATTACTATGTAGACTAAAATGACTAAAAATGGTGTTACTATAGTAAAATGTGGCCACAGCTTTATCAATGGGGAAGGTTATTATTGATAAAAGATACACAAATATACAGGCACAAAGAATAAGAAGATGACAGAATCATGGTAGCCACAGAAGGAGAAAGGCCTCTGTCATTCTTCAGAGCTGTGAGTTGTGAGGAGACAAAAGATGAGGACATAGGAGGTGTTAGAATAGACAAACAGTATACATAATAGACCACTGTTGCCAACAACAAACAGTCTAAAGATGTGAATATCAGTGAAGGAGGGATTCAGCAGAATGATAAGATCACAGAAGAAATGGTCAATGACATTGGGGCCACAGAAGGGCAATAAGGTGACAAAAAAGGATCTGAATCAGGACATGAAACAATTTCCCAGCCCAGGATCCGACCACCAGGAGGTCACACTCCTTGGTTCATTGTGATCACGTAGTGTGCGAGCCTGCAGATGACCACATACTGTTCATAGGTAATCACCATGAGCAGGATGACCTCAACTCCCCCAAGACATGAATCACACACACCCTAAAATTGTTTTCTTTTCAGAGGGGAAGTCAAATATCACTTTGGGGGTCTTGGCAGAAGAGATGGAGTCACCAGAAAGGTTAGGAAAGATAGAAAATGTACATGGGCTGGTGGTGATGGTCACTAAATTGAGTAGGTTGCCTGCCAGTGTGAGAAAGAAAACTGTTAACATGACAAACAAGAGAGTGGAATATTACTCAATTGTAAGAAGGAATGAAGTATTGACATATTTGACAGCATGAATAAACCCTGTAGACCTTATATTGAGTGAAGTAAACCAGGCACTAAAGGACAAATACTGTATGAACTTACTGATATGAATTAAACATATTGAGCAGAATCACAGAGGCAGAATCTGGAAGGTAGGTTACCAGGAGATAGAAAAGAAGTAGTGAGTGGTGAGTGGATAATCTGGGCTGAATCTATGATTAGGTGAATGGGGGAGGTTTAGCAGTAGACAGGGGTGATGATGGTGCAGTGATGTGAGTGGGGTCAACAGTGCTGGAGTGTGAGTGTGAGCAGAGTTAGGGTGTGGGTTAGGCTATCTATAGAGCTGGGGGGAAGCCTGAAGGAAGAAACAAGTGAACTCTGGGAAGGTTGAAGACTGTGGTTGAGACTACAATTATAGGAGTATTCTTTTGGCAGCTATGGCAGGGTAGGGTCACTGGTGCAGGGTGCTGGTGTTTGCGGCATATAAGGGGAAGAGTGCACCTGGGGCATGCCTCAATGGAATATAAATATAATCATGTGGTCATATGCGTTAGCTCACTGAGTGGAGACCCACATGGTGACACATGCTGCAGGGTTCTGCTTCATTCTCAAATAGAGTGGCAAGAATCTCTAGAGTACATAAGCAGTGCCTAATAAAAGAAAACAGACCAATACGACAAGCCCTCAATATTAATGCTTGTACTTAGGAACCTTGTTCTTGTAAAATTGAAACTTAACCTAATAATATCTATCGCCTAAGAGTTACCTCCTGAAATCCTCCTTGTTACTCAAATGTGGCCTCTTTCTAAGCCAAACTCAGCAAATAAATGCACTACCTTGCCCCCAGAATTGGAAATAATTCTTGGGATGTGCCTGCTTGGCACCAAGGGATCAATACCAAATGCCAACCAGCAATGCATTTGGAAAAAGACCTTGGCCCAAAAGGAAATATTAAATACTAAAGAATTTTTGCAACTGAGAGATTTCAAAGTGAGTCGGATTGTCATTCTAGAGGTTACACTTATTTAAATCTCAGGCAGATCTCACTAATTGCAACAGTAAACAAAGCCTCAGGTAAGGGTGCTCTCAAGGGCTCTAGAGACATCCAGACACTATAAGCAAATCACACAATCCCTTAAAGTCAGCACCCTTTTGGGGAGCCTTTTCTCAGAGCATACAATAACCTATTTCCCCAATGTAACAGAGTTTGACTTATTTATAATTTCCTTACACATGATTCTTCTACCCTTTATTTGAACCTATGATTAGCACTATATCCATTAAATATATGTCCCAGAGACTTAAATCTTTGATCTCTTCATATGCTAGTTGAGCCCTGAATCTCAGCAGAGCTGTGGCTAACACCTACTCTCCAGTTCATCAGACTTGCCTAGGACAACTAGCAAAATGGTAATGATGGACAACCCCCGTCCCAAAAAGGAAGGAGTATTTATAACTGAAAGTATAACAGTTCCTTCCATCTGTCCCATGGGAACTTAGCTCCCTCTCAATCTAAATCAGAGTGGGTATTACCATCCCAAAATCCTGATGATTGAGGAAGGAACAAACATAAGGGGGAAATGAAGGCATGGACCAAAGTAGATATTATTATTGTAGTAAGGAAAAACTTATAGCATTGATATAAAGATAGTTGTTACTAGAGGTTCTGTGAGAAGGGGCAGGGAAGAATGGATGGAACATAGGGCACTTTTAAGGGATTGGAGTTCTTTGGCATGGAATTGCAATGAAATACAAGCCATTAAACATTTTGTCAAAACCTATATAACTTTATAATGCAAAAAGTGTAGACGATAGGCTTTGATTAGTAGCAATGCTTCAATTTGTGTTGAACAATTTTTGTGAAACAAATGTACCACATTAAGGTAGGATGATAATGATGGCGAAAATGTGAAGGGGGAGGGGTGGGGTATATGGGAATCCCCAATAATTTGCTGTAACTTTTTTTAATCTAAAATTTCCTTAAATTTTAGGTTAATTATATGAGAAATAAAGTTTCCCTGAGAAAAAACAGAGGAGAGGCAGCTCTCCTGCTACTGAAAGAATTGCACACAAAGTGCAATCTTAAAAATTGCACCAACCACATCTCCAGGGCATAAGTCAAATGAAAAAGAGCTGGGAAAATATTAACAGTTAAATGTGAGCTATTCTAAAGTCTAGAAAAATTTAGAACAAGTGCCTTAGAAGAAACAATTGTTTTTTTCTTTAATTTAATCCTGAATTTCATTTAATTTAATCTTAATTTGTACAGGATTCCTATTTTGGTTGAGTATAAGGTTTTGCAAACATACGGTGGTGATGGTAGCACAACATTATGAACGCAATTAACAGCACTGAATTATATATTTGAATGTGTTTAAAAAGGGAAATTTTAGTTCACATGTATGTTACTAGGATAAAAATTAAAATATAAATCATAGGACTGTACCACACAGTGAATCCCATTGGAAACAGTGGACTATAGGTAATAATAGTACAATTATAAAAATGTTCTTTCATGAATTATAGCAAATGGATCATATTAATGCAAGGTCTTAATAATCAGATGGTATTTTGGATAAAATACACCTAAATGTATACTACGTGTTCTTGTTAAGAGTACAATTATAATATAATTTCATGAATTTTAACAAAGTTATCCCAGGAGTGTAAAGTGTTAATAATGTATATGTGGGAGGTGAGTACATGGGAATACTACATTTTACATGAATTTTCTAGCATCCTTTAAATACTATAATTGCAAAAAGTAAATAAAAAACTCAAAGAGGAAAAGATATAAAAATAAAAACTTTATTGTCACATACACAAAAAACGAGATTTCCACATCTGGCTTCTGTGTCCAGCCAGCTGGATGAATTCTGCCACATTGTTTCTTGCCCCATGAATTTAGGCTTGCATATGGATAATTAATTCAACTCCAAATAGTTTGCAATAATAGTGGATCAATTTTGATCAAGAAAATATATCTGTTAGATAATTTATTTCCTGTAAGAATGACAGAAACCCCTGAGAGATAACTCCCAGAGAAAAGTTGGGCCATATATATGGAACACAGAACTGCCTTCAACACAACTATTAACACATACATACAGACACACAGAGAATTATTTGATGACTGTTGACATGCCAGCAACCTCTCCTGAAATCATATATAGATGGATACTTTCTCATCACTGTCATAGTCTTCTCTGACACAGAAAATGAGGAATTTAGAAAACATTTTTAAATAAGAGCAGAGACTTGGATTATGGGATAATAGTGTCCTGGGCCATTTTAATCATTACTGCTGATGAAATTAGGATGAGCCATTTTTATTCTTGTCTTTTCACCTTATTTCAGGATATATATAAAACATCCTATGATTTCTTTTTGAAATTAGGAATGATATACTTAGATTTCCTAATCAACTGAATTTAGTGAACATTTGTGATGCATATAGATGGACCTTGGCAGATTTGTGAGCTCATGCTACATTAAACAGGATTGTATAAGAATACAAGATTCTTTTTCGAAAACCTCTGTAAGAAGGGTGTCCTGAAGAGTTTAAAACAGACAGCATGATGGAATTTAATATTCACCAAATTGATTTGAAACTCTGGAAGTCCTATTTGTGGAATTTCAGTCATATTTAGAGTTCAGGGACATTTTGCAAATCAACATTCAATTTTAGGAGGACTACATGATATTCTCTGGATATGTTCTGAAAACATAATTTAACATGAAGGAAAAAAAGCACCACAATATATTGGACAGTCCTGTTCTTCAGAAGAGATGGACTATTTTTGCATTCTATTTTCACTGAACAGAAGCTGTGTTATGTACTGTATGGACCTTCAGTTTCTGAGCCTCAATTTTTTCATATAACATTGCAAAAATTACAAAGGACAGAGAGGAATTGAAGAAAATCATTATTACTCATGTTAAAATTTATATTATGAACATAAAAAATACAGTATTCATACACAAATTATGCATAAAAGAAAAAATGAGAAAAATGCATGTTAATATTATTGTCCTTGAAATAAATGTTCATTGTAATATCAAGAGAGAAAGAAATGAGTTAAGTGAGACCATAAATGAACTAAGTAGTCATCTCAAGAAGTTAGTAAGACCAGTGACTTCTGGGAAGATGGCAGACTAGGAAAGCATGGGACTCTCCCCTCTTCTAGAAAAATAGGTAAAGGACAGGCAGAAGAGGCCTGGAAAAATATGTTCTAAGGTTTAGGAGAGCAGGGGAATGCTGGACCCTACCCAGAAGAGAGAGAGGCAAAGGAAAGAATCCTGACAGCAAAACTGTGAGTTAAAGCTGCATCTGCAGCTGGCTGTATGCTCCCCCACCCTATAGACAATTTTGAACTCTCAGGCCTTGGGATATCAACTACAGACAAAGAGGGCTGCAGTGATCCACCTTCTGAGGAAATAGGAGATAGAGGGACACAGCCTAATGCTGACTCAGCTTTGAACACATCTATTTGGTCTGCTGTGTCCCACCAGCCCGTCCAGGCCTGGTGGGGCCACTCTATTGTTTGTCCTGGTAGCCAGAATAGGACTAAAGATATCTTAGTCACTGTCCCTACTGACTAGGACTGGTTGTGGAGGATGCAGAGAGGAGTGAAATTATTTCCTACCCAGGAAATAAAAGTGGGGTTGCCAACAAATGTTGGAAAACAGCCTCTGAAAAAGTTTAAATTATGAGGCTTTTAGCCTCCAGGCAGGACCCTCTAGCACATTGATCCAGTCCATGTTGCAGTGAACACACTCCAGCTAGGCTTTAAACTAAAAGGGCTGAGGAGGACCACCATCTGTTGGTCAACCAAGGAAACACATGTAAGGAAATTAATAGTAAGTAAGTAAGAGAGGCTTTTTATGGCCTTAAAATCTTCCCTCCTGATGGCCCTTGGAAATGGGTCTGCAACCCCTTACTGGGTCCAGGGCCCAAATTTGAGCAACTAACAGGGACAATCCTAAAACCCAGAGTAGGTTGAACAAAGAATCAAAGAACAGAAGTAACACACAGCCTCCCACCACTAAATCCCTATGAAAGAGAGAAAATTGAGCATCTAAGTAAATTCACCATCATAATCAGATGCCAAGACATCAGCCAAAAATTACAAGCCATATTAAGAAAATAGAAGAAATGGCCCAAGCAAAGTAACATTTCAATGCTCCAGAAGAGACACAGGATTTGAGGCAACTAATCAACAAGATTCATACTAATTTTCCAAATCAAATTAATGAGTTGAAAGACAATATGGCTAAATAGATAAATGACATCAAGAAGAAAATGAGTGAGCAAAAAGAATTTGAAAACCTGAACTGAAAAATAACAGAGTTAATGGGAATGAAAGACATGATAGGTGAGATAAAAAAGACACATTAGTCGTAAAACAGCAGACTTGATAGAAGAAGAAAGAGTAAGTGATACAGAAGACAGAACACCTGAAATTGAAGAGAGAGAAGAACAGAGAGAGAAAAGAATGGAAAAAATTGATCAGGGGCTCAGGGAATTAAACAATAACACAAAAAGCAGCAATATATGTGTCATGGGAGTTCCAGAAGGAGAAGAAAGAAGGGAAAAGGGACAGAAAGAGAATTTGAGGAAATAATGGCTGAAAATTTCCCTACTCTCATGAAAGAAATGAACTTAAATGTCCAAGAAATACAACATGCCCCAATCAGAATAAATCCAAATAGAACCACTCCAAGATACATGTCAAACATCAAAGATAAAGAGAGAATTCTGAGAGCAGCAAGGGAGAAGCAAACCATGACAGACAAGAGATGCCCAGTGAGACTTAGTGTGGAATTCTCATCAGAAACAATGGAGGTAGAAGACAATGGTATGAATGAATTAGGATACTGAAAGAGAAAAATTGCCAGCTGTTAATTCTTTATCTAGCAAAATTGGCCTTCAATGATAAAGTTAACTTTAAAATATTCACAAACCAACAGAAACTAAGAGAGTTTGTTAAAAAGAAACCACCTTTGAAGGAAATATGAAAGAGAGCATTACAATATGAAAGAAAAAGACAGGAGAGAGAGGCTTGGAGGAGAGTGTAAAAGGCAAGAATAGTACAAAGGATAGCCAAAAGAGTAAAAATCAGATGAAATTAAGATATAACCTATGAAAACCAAAAAATAAAATGGTGGATGTAAATAATGTATTAATAGTAGTATCATTACATTTGCAATGGTTAAACTCCCCAATCAAAAGTCATAGGATGACAGAATGGATTAAAAAACATGAGCCATCCATATGCTGCCTACAAGAGACTTGCCTTAGATACAGGGATGCAAATGAATGAAAGTAAAAGCTTGGAAAAAGATACTCCACACAAACAGTAACCAAAAAAGAGCAGGGGTAGCTATACTAAGATCAGACAAAACAGACTTTAAGTGCAAAAAAAATAAGAGATACAGAAGACCATTATATATTAATAAAAGAAATAGCAATCATAAATAACTATGCACCTAACCAGGGTGCACGGAAATACATGAGGCAAACTCTGGCAAAACTGAAGGGAGAAATAGACATTTCTATAATAATAGTTGGATACTTCAACACAACACTCACATCATTAGGTAGAACAACTAATTTGTAAATATATTGAGATGAATGAAAAAGAGAACACAACTTATTAAAACTTCCAGGATACAGTGAAGGCAGTGCTGAGAGGGAACTGTATAGCCCTAAACTCCTATATTAAAACAGAAGAAAAAGCTAAAACCAAAATCCTACCTGAACAACTGGAGAAATTAGAAAATGAACAGAAAACTATTCCCAAAGCAAAAAGAAGGAAATAAATAATAAAAATAAGAATAGAAATTAATGAAATTGAGAATAAAAATAAAGAGAAATTCCCCAAAACCAAAAGATGGTTCTTTAAGAAAATCAGTAAAATTAACAAACCCTTATTTAGACTAACAAAAAAAAAAAAAGGAAAAAAGATACAAATAAATTAAATCAGAAATGAAAGGGAGGAAGTTATGACAGACCCCACAGAAATAAAAAGGATCATAAGAGGATATTTTGAGAAACTACATGCCAGCAAACTAGACTACTGAGATGAAGTGGACAAATTACTAGAAATGCACAAACAACCTACACTGATGCTACAAGAAATACAAGAACTCACAAATCAATCAGATTTAAAGAGATTGAATCCATCATTAAAAAATTTCCCAACAAAGAAAAGTCCAGGATCAGATGGCTTCAAAGATGAATTCTACCAAGCATTTCGAGAAGAATTAACACCAATCTTGTTTAAACTCTTCCAAAAAATTGAAAAGGAGGGAAAATTACCTAAAACATTTTATGAAGCCAACATCACCCTAATACCAAAGCCAGATAAACATACCGCAAGAAAAGAAAATTACAGACAAATTTCTCTAATGAACATAGATGCAAAAATTCTCAACAAAATACTTGCAAATATTTGCAAATAGAATTCAACATCAAATCCCAGACTAAGTGGGATTTATTCCTGGTATGCAAGAGTGGTTCAACATAAGAAAATCAATTAACATAATACACCATATTAATAAATTGAAGTAAAAAACTACATGATCATCTTTATCAATGCAGAAAAGACATTCAACAAATCCAGCATCCTTTCATGATAAATACAAGATAAGTATAGAAGGAAACTATCTCAATATGATAAAGGGCTTATATAAAAAACCCACAGCCAACATCATACTCAATGGGGAAAGTTTGAGAGCTTTCACTCTAAGATCAGGAAAAAGACAAGGATGCCCACTGTCACCACTGTTATTCAACATTGTGCTAGAAGTTCTAGCTAGAGCAATTAGACAAGTAAAAAGCTAAAAGGCATCCAAATAGCAAAAGAGGAAGTTAAACTCTCACTATTTGTGGATGACATGGTCCTATATATAAAAAATTCTGAAATGTCTATGACAAAGCTACTTGAGCTAATAAATGAGTTCAGCAAAGTGGTAGACACAAGATCAACACGCAAAAATCAGTAATGTTTCTGTACACTATTATTGAAAAATCTGAGGGAGAAATCAGGGGAAAATTTCATGAACAATTCCAACAAATAGACTAAAATTCCTAGCAATGAATTTAATCAAGAAATACAGGACCTATAATCAGAAACTGAAAAACAATGCTAAAAGAAATCAAAGAAGACCTTAACAAATGGAAAGACATTCTGTGTTCATGGATTGAAAGACTAAATATTGTGCAGATGTCAATCTTACCCAAACAGATTTATAGATTCAATGCAATACCAATAGAAATTCCAACAGCCTACTTTACAGAAATACAAAAGGCAATTATGAGATTTATTTAGAAATAAAAGTACACCTGAATAGCCAAAGCATTCTAAAAAAGAAGAATGATGTGGGAGGACTTTCACTGCCTGACCTTGAAACATATTACAAAGCTACAATAGTCAAAACAGCATGGTATTGGCATACAGATAGACACATCAATCAGTGGAATATAACTGAGACTCCCAAATAAACTCTCACCTCTATGGCCAACTGGTTTTTGACAAACATACCAACTACATGTTAATGAGACAAAATTCTCTTCAAAAGTGGTGCTGGGAGAGCTGGATATCTGTAACCAAATGAATGAATGAAGACCCTTATTTCACTCCCTGTACAAGAGTCAACTCAAAATGGATCAAAGACCTAAGTATGAAAGCCAGGACCATAAAACTGCAGGAAGAATATGTAGGAAAACATCTTAAGGATCTTGTGGTAGGTGGTGGTTTCTTGGATCTTATACCCAAAGTATGAGCAACAACAACAACAAAAATAGATAAATGGGTCCTCTTCAAAATTAAACACTTTTGCACCTCAAATGACTTTGTCAAAAGATTCAAAATGTAGCCAACTAATGGCAGAAAATATTTGGAAATCACGTATCCGATAAGGGTTTAAGATCCATGATATATAAAGAGATGCTACATCTCAACAATAAAAAAACAAATGACCCAATTAAAAATAGGCAAAAGAAATGAATAGATATTTGTTCAAAGAAGAAATACAAATTGCAAAAGAAAAGGTGAAAAAATGTTCAACATTACTAGCAAATAGGGAAATGCAAATCAAAACTACAAAGAGATAACATTTCATACATATTAGAATGATCATTTTCAAAAAGACAGAAAATTGCAAGCCTTGGAGAGAATGTGAAAAGAGATAGGAACACTTACTCATGGTTTATGAAGATGTAGAATGGTACAACCATTGTGGAAGAATGTTTGGCAGATCCAAAAGAAGTTGAAATTAGATTTGTCATGTGACTTGAAATACAATTACTGGGTATATACACAGAGGAACTGAGAGCAGTGACATGATAGACATTTGCACACCGATATTCACAGCAGCATTATTCACGATTGCCAAAAGATGGAAACAACTCAGGTGTCCATCAACCTATGAATGGCTAAACAAACTATGATGTACACAATGATGGAATATTATGTAGTGGTAAGAAGAAAGAAAAATCATGAAGCATGGATGAACCTGGAGTAATTTATGTTTGTGAAGCAAGCCAGACATGAAAGGACAAATACAGTATGATTGTGCTATTATGAACTAAATATATTGTATAATCTCCTGGAGTTAATCACTTGAATACGGGTCACCAGAAAATATAGTGAGGTTAGAGAATGGAAAGCTGAAAGTTATCTTGTGCTTAATTGCTGAAAGGGATGTGTATTAATATTTGGAAATAAACAGAAAAGTTGAAAGCACAACATAATGTTTGTAACTAGTAGTGCTTTTACATGGGTATGACAGTGGTTGACAGGGAAAGTGTAAGATCATGTAAATTACTAAAAGGAAAGATAAAAATGTAACATGGGATTGTATAGCATAGTAAAACCTCATGTGAAATATGAATATGGGTAATGCATTTATAAGACCATTTTTCTCTGAAACTGAACAAAATCATGTTAATTTTACAGGATGTTAATATCAGACCCCAAAAAAGTACCCCGTTGTGCTAAGAAATAAACCAGACACAAAGTGCTACATATTGTTTGATTCCATTTATATAAAATGTAAATAAAATAATTTTATGAAGATAAAATTAGATTGGTGGTTATGTAGGGCTGGAGAAGGATAGAAGGATTGAGAGGTGACTGATAAGGGGTGTGGAGTTTTTCTTTTTGGAGTGATGAAATTTTCCAAAACTTTTTCTGATGACAAATGCAAAATATTGTAATTACACTAAAATCCATTAACTTTGGATAGATGGTATGGATAGATAGTGAATATTTCTTAATAAAACTGCTTTTAAAAAAACAAGTGAGTAAAATCACCAATTATATTATGATAAAGTTTTAATGCTAAAATTAATGCATTAGATATAGAAAAAATATTAGGTTGATATATAAAATGAAAAATTGTTTTTCAAAAAATAAAATTAAAATAAATGAACACAGTTAAGCTTAATAAGAAGCAAATATGTTCAAGTCTGATAGGACATCAATTTAAAGAATATGTTTTAAAATTGTGAAAATAGCAGTGGGGATAATATAAGTTTTGTAGTAACTAAAAGGCATGAGGAACCCTCATCCACTGCTGGTGGGAAGTGGAATGGTCCAGCCACTGTGGAGGACAGTTTGGTGGTTCCTCAGAAAACTAACAATAGATCTTCTGTATGATCCAGAAATTCTACTGCTGGGTTTATACCCAGAAGAATTGAAAGCAAAGACACGAAAAGATATATGCACACCAATGTTCATAGCGGCATCAACAGATGAATGGATAAACAAAATGTGGTACATACATACAATGGAATATTATTCAGCTGTAAGAAGGAATGAAGTGCTAACACATGGAATAACATGGATGAACCTTGAAGACCTTATGTTGAGTGAAGCAAGCCAGGCATTGAAGGATGCACAGTATATGACCTCACTGATTTGAATTGAGGAAAGTGAGCAGTCTTTGAGAACCATTGTCTGAAAGATAGGTTAACAAGGGAGAGAAAGAGAAGAGAAGGTTTTGAGCCATCACGCCTATGGACATGATCTATGGCAAAGTCATAGAGTATAGTTGCCTACTGTTATGGGGTGCCTAAGGGTTGCCACCTGAAAGCCTCCTTGTTGCTCAGATGTGACCTCTCTCTAAGCCAATCTCAGCATATGAATGCATTACCTTCCCCCCAGCATGGGACATGCCTCCCGGGATGAACCTCCCTGACAAGGAGGGATTAATACCAAGTGTCAACTGGCAATATGATTGGAAAAAGACCTTGAATAAAAGGGGGAAAAGGTAAAGACAAATGAGTTAATATGGCTAAGAGATTTCAAAGAGATTTGGGAGGTCATCCTAGAAGTAATGCTTACACACACCCCAGTAGAATCTCATAGAAAACCAAAGTGGATATCACTCCACACAGAGGGGCTACTGAGGGCTCGGGAGACACCCAGGTCCTATATAAGGGGGGATAGCTCCAGAGATTGATGCCTTATCAGTGGGCTATACTATGGAATCTGTGCTCCTGAGAGTGACAGAGTTGGACTCAAATAAGTCCTACCTGAACATGGTCTACCAGTCCCTTCTATTCACACCTATATGTGATGCTGGAGTTTGTAGGTGTACTTCCAGAGACTGGAGCCTTTGGCCTCCCCATGTGCCAGCTGTGCCTGGAATCTCGGTGGAGTTGCAACTCCTACTCTACAGCTTAATGGACTCACCCAAATCACCTGGCAAGGAGATAATGATGGACAACGGCCATCCCAGGGAATGGAGAGAGTCTGTAGTTGCAGGCAGGATAATCCCATCCATCTTATCAATGGGATATAATCCCCCTCTCACTTAAAGGTAGAGTGGACATCACCGTCCCAAAATCTTCAGAATTGGGGGAAGAGCTATGGACTAGAATGGACTTACTGGTATTCTGTTGTAGACATATTGTGATTTAAGCAATGGAAGAAATTACAACATGGAGGTGGAGCCAGTGGCCACTGGATGCTTTTGGGGCAGGGAGAGGGAAAAACAGTTGTAATACAGGGTTTTTTTCCGGGACTTGGGAATTATCCTGAGTGACATTACAGTGACAGATATAGGCCACTTCACATCAGCATATAACATGCAGAACTGTGGGGGAAAGCATGTGGTCTAAAATGTGAACTATGGTCCATGCTTAGTGGCAAAGCCCCAGGAAGTGTATATCTATTGTAGGTGATATGCCACACTCATGAAAGATGTTTATGTGGGAGGTTATGGGAGGTGTGGGAGGTGGGGAACATGGGAATCCCTGTAATATTTGTGTAACATTTATGTAATATAAGCATCTTTTAAAATATAAAAAATAAATAAAAATAAAATCACAGGACTCATCCCTCATCAGCACTGCATTTGTTTTCCATAGCAGTTATGCCTATCTAACATTTTATATATTTTGATTATGCCATTTTTTTTACTCTCTGTTTTCCCCACAATGAAACTCAATGAGCCTAAGGTTTTTGCCAATTATGTTCAATTCTGTATTCCCAACACTTAGAAGAGTGCCTCAATAAATACATTTGAATGGCTGAATTTTAGAGATGTTGATAATGGGGCAGAAAAAAGTTTTTTTCATAGCTTGCTCATTGTCAGTTAACTTCATTTAACAATACAATATTTATATTATAAAATTTTAACATATAATTGACCACTCTTGAAATTTAATACTGCATTATTGTCAAGATATAATGGGGCTACTGCCTCCCTATTCATTCATACAAAAAAAGATAGAATTCCCATATAACCCCTATAAAAACTATGAATCTTTGTGTTCATTTATTTTAATTAAGGAAAGAATATCATTATACTTATACTATTCACTATTATTTAGCTTAATTTAGGTTGCTCTAACCTGACTTTTTCCTTGAAGAATTTTCTGTTACTTAAATTTCAAGAGAGCATGCCCTACTTTCTCCTTGGACCTCCTCCACTTAATTTTTCATCCATAGCAATTTTCACCATCCATACACAAGTACTTGGTTGATTATTACTCCCACACCTAGCAAAGGAATTTCATTCTTGTTTGATGGATCTCCTCCAAGTTCCTGAAACTGCATAGCTCACCACATGCGCAGACACTTTGCACTGGTATTCCTCTGTTTGTAACAATTTCTTCCCATGAAAATGTATGACTTAGTCTTCCTGCTTCAAGTCTTTGATCAAATGACAAATTTCACCGAGGTTTACCCCAACCACATTATTTCCTTTTGCTTTCGTCATTCCCGCAGTAATAGATTTTGGTTAAGAACATGATTTTGGGGATACATAATTCAACATCCAAAAGACTTTTGAATTTTTGCTTTTATATTTAGGTATTTGGTTCATTTTTAGTTAATTTTTGTATATGGTGAGAGGTAGGAGTCCACATTCTTTCTTTTGCATATACCTATCCAGTTTTCCCAAAACCGTATATATTTTTTCCAGGTCAGACTATACTTCACTCATCATGGCATCCCGAATCCATATTTTGAAGAGACTATTCTTTCCCCATTGAGAGGATTTCACAACCTTTCTAGAAATCATTTGGCCATAGACATGAAGGTTTGTTATTGAACTTTTTTCATTTTAATACAGTTGGTCTCTATGTCTGCCCTTGGGCCAGTGTCATGATGTTTTCATTACTGTAGCCTTGTATTAATTTTAAAATCAGGAAGTGTTAGGGCTCCAATATCCTCATTTTTTAATGATTGTTTTTTTGCTATTTGTTCCTTTATCTTTCCATACAAATTTGTTGATTGTCTTTTCCATTTCTGCTAAGATATCTTTTGGAATTTTGATTAAGATTGTATTGAAACTGTAAATCACTTTGGGTGGAATTGGCACCTTAGCAATATTTAGTCTTCAAATCCATGAACACAAAATATCCTTCCATTTATTTAGGTCTTCTTTGAGTACTGTCAGGAATGTTTTGAGAATTCTGTGTGTAAGTCTGTTACGGTTTTTGATAAATGTAATCCTAGTTATTTGATTTTTCATATTTGTTCAAGTATAAGGAATTTTATTCTTGATTTCCTTTTATAATTTTAAATTGCTAATATATAGAAACATAAGTGATTTTTTTCTGTTGATATTGTTCCCTGAACTTTGCTGAATTAGTTATTAGCTCTTAACTTTGTTATAGGTTTATGAGAAATGTCTCTATATAGGATCATGTTATCTGTGAACAGGGAAAGATTTCCTCCTAATTTTGTTGAATTTTCTTTCTTTTTCTTGCCTAGTTACTGTGCTTAAAGCTGACACAACAACTTTGAATAATATTGGTAAGAATGGGAATCCTTGTCTTGTCCTTGAATGTGGTGTTAGCTGTGGATTTTCATATAAGATCTGAATCACTTTGAATTTATTTCCTACTATTCCTAGTTTTTTTAGTGTTTTTACAAGAAATATGCTGGATTTTGTCAAATGACTTATCTGCATCAATTTAGATGGTCATATTTTTATTTTGTTGGTTTTCATTTGTTTGCTTTATTTTCTTAATGTGGAGAATTACATTAATTGATTTTCTTATGTTGAAATACCATGGCATATTGGGGGGTAAATCTCACTTGATCATGATGTATAATTCTATTATCATGTTGTTGGATTCTGTTTTCTAGAGTTGTGTTGAATATCTTTACATCAATATTCATAGGGATATTGGCTCATAATTTTATTGTGGAATCTTTATCTAGTTTTCATATTAGGGAGAGGCTCACCCCATAAAATGGGTAAGGAATGGTGGTAATTTACACTGTATGTACCCAAGAAAATGTCATGTCCTTAAAGCTCATCCTTTCCTGTGGGTGTGAACGTATTGTAGAAGGGACCTTCGGATTAGTTTCAATCAAGTATCTTTTGATTAGATTACTTCAGTTAGGTATAACCCAAGGTGGGTCTTAATGCTCTTACTGGAGTCCTTTATAAACTGCATGAATATGGAGAGGTGGAGCCCCAGAGAGAGAAAGAAACATACTGCTGCTGAGAAAAAATTCTTGGATCCCAGAAGTTGAAATCAATGGAAACCAAGATAGAGAAAGCCATAGGAGGAGAGAGAAGGTGCCATTAGCCTAGAGAAAGCTGGAGGTAGCAAGAACCTGGAAGCAATGGGACCCAGAGGAGGAGGGATAGCCCCAGAAGATGCCTCCATGTGTCTTGCCATGTGAGAGAGGACTTCAGGATTGCTGAAACCCAGTGTTCTGATGAAACCTTGATCTGGAAATTTTCTCAGCCTTGAAATTGTAAGGTTTTAAACTAATACATTTCCATTGTAAAAGCCAAGCCATTTCTGGTATATTGCCTTTGCAGCTTTTAGTAATCTGAAATAGGAAATAGTCCCTTCAGTTCAATTTTTGGAGAAATATGTGTAGGATTGGTGTTTTGGGGAGTTGGTGAAATTTTCCAATGAACCCTCTTTTGATATCTTCTATTTCTTCTTGAGTCAGTGTAGGCAATTTGTATGTTTCAAGGAATTTGTCCATTTCTTCTAGTTTATCTAATTTGTTGGGGCACAATTCTTTATAACATCCTTTTATATTCCATTTTATATAACTGTGGGGTTGATGGTAGTGTCCTTACTTTAATTTCTCATTTTACTAACTTCTGTCCCTTCTCTTTTTGTCTTTGTCAAACTAGATAAAATTAGTCAATTTTATTGATCTTTACAAAGAAAAAGCTTTTGATTTCATTGAACTTCTCTATTGTGCTTTTATCTTCACTATGATCCTTGTAATTTCATTCTAATTTGTCCCTTTCTATTTATTATGCTCTTCTTTTTCTATTACCTGATGTTGTGAGCTTAATTCTCATATTTGGGATATTTCTTTTTTGTTGTTAGATTTCAGAGCTAAAAATTCTCCTCTCATAATTGCATCCATAAAAGTTGGTATGTTTTGTTTTTGCTCATTCATGTCAAGATACTTTCCAATTGCCTTTGTGATTTCTTCTTTGACATATTTATTGTTTAAGGGGTACTTTTGATCTCTACATATCAGAGAATTTTCCAGTGATCCTTCTCTTCTTGATTTCTAACATCAATTTGGTGTTGTCAGAGAACATTCTTGATATGATTCAATCTTGTTAAAATTACCAAGTCTTGTAATGTGTTCTAATGTATCATCTATTTTGTAGAAAGACCCATGCACACCAGAGAAAAATGTGTATTCTGATCTTATTGGGTCAAGTGTTCTACATATTTCTCCTAGCTCTAAACTTTTTTTTATCATTCAGGTCTTCCATTTTCTTCTCAAACTTCTATCTAAATCTTCTAACTATTATTAAAGGTTGTGTTGATGTTTATTACTAGATCATAAGACCTTCACTTTAAGCTTTCAAAAGTTCAATATTTTCTTCCATATTTTGTGCATTTGCTGTTTCAGGAAATAAATATTTATAACTGTTATCTCTTCTTGTTGACTTGACCACTTTATCAGTAAACAGTGTACTCTTTTGTCCCTTATAACAGTTTTGGACTTGAAGACTATTTTATCTGATATTTGTATGGCTACCACAGCTCTCTTTTGGTTACTATTTGCATGGAATATTTTTCTATCTCTTCCCTTTCAACTATCTTGTATTTTTGTATTAAGATTAAGTGTCTTGTAGATAGCATATAGTTTTAACCATTATGCTATTCTCTGCTTTTTGATGGAGAATTTAGTCTATTTCCATTTAAAGTAATTACCAAAAATGTAGCCTTGAAACAGTAAGCTTTTTACCCTAATAAATTGCCCATTATAAAAGCCAATCCATTACTTCATCATACTTTGCATCAGCAGCCTTAGCAAGTTAAAATACCCTTAATGCAATATTTGCCATCAGTTCAATGGTATATCCATCATATGTATATGCCACATTTTGTTTATCCATTCATTGGTAAATGGACACTTGGGTTGCTTCCATCTTTTGGCAATTGTGAATAACACCACTAAGAACATCAGTGTACAGATGTCTGTTCATATCATACTTTTTAGTTTTTCTGGATACATTCCTAATAGAGGAATTTCTGGATCATATGGCAGCTCTATATTTAGCTTCCTTAAGAACCACCAAACTGTCTTCCACAGAGGCTGCACCATTTTACAATACTACCAACAGTGAAGGAGTGTTCCTTTCTCTCCACATTCTCTTTAGCACTTATTGTTGCCTGTTTTTTAAATAATAGCCATTCAATGCTGTGTTAGATGAAATCTCATTTTGTTTTGATTTGCATTTCCCTAATAGGTAGTGAAATAGAATCTTTTTTCATGTGCTTTTTGGCCATTTATATTTCCTTTTTGGAGAAATGTCTATTTAAATCTTTTGCCCATTTTTTAATTGGAGTGCTTGCTCTTTTATTGTTGAGTTGTATGATCACTTTATATAGAATGGAAATCAAACCCTTATCGGATATGTGGTTTCCAAATATTTTCTCCCATTGACTGGTCTGCCTTTTCACCTTCTTGATGAAGTTCTTTGAATCATAGAAGTGTTTAAGTTTGAGGAGGTCCCATTTATTCATGTTTTCTTTCATGGCTTTTGCTTTCTGTGTAAGGTTTAAGAATCCACCACCTACAATCAGGTCTTGAAGATGTTTCCCTACATTTTCTTCTAGGAGCTTTATGGTACTTACTTTGATATTTAGGTCTTTGACCTATTTTGAGTTAATTTTTGTATAAGGTGTGAGATAGAGATCTTCTTTCTTCCTTTTGGCTATGGATATCCAGTTCTCCCAGCAACATTTGTTGAATAGAGTGCTCTTTTCCAGGTAGGTGGGTTTGACATGCTTGTCAAAAATCACTTGGCCATAGATTTGGGAGTCTGTTTCTGAACCATCAATTCAGTTCCACTGGTCTTTGTGTCTATTTTTATACCAATACCATGCTGTTTTTACCACTGCAGGTAGGTAATATGATTTAAAGTACGGACATGAGAGTCCTCCTAGTTCACTTTTCCTTTTTAAGATGTTTCTGTCTATTTGCGGCCATTTAACCTTCCAGATAAATTTGATAATTGTGTTTTCCATTTGTTCTGAAAATGCTGGTAGAATATGTATTGGGATTGCTTTGAATCTGCATATCAATTTGGGTAGAATTGACATCTTAATGATATTTAATCTTCCAATCCATGAAAATGGAATGTTCTCCCAGTTATTTAGGTCTTTTAAAATTTTCTTTTAGCAATGCCTTATGGTTTTCTGCACACAAGTGCTTTATATCCTTTGTTAAGTTTATTCCCAAATATTTGATTCTAAATGGAATTTTTTTCCTGACTTCCTCCTCCAAATGCACATTACAATTGTGTAGAAACACTACTGATTTTTGTATATTGATCTTATATCCTGACAATCTACTGAAATCATTTATTAATTCTAGCAGTGTTGTAGATTTTTCAGGACTTCCTATATATATGATCATATCATCTGCAAATAGTGAAAGTTTTACTTCTTCCTTTCCAATTTGGACGCCTTTTATTTCTTTTTATTGCCTGATTGTGCTAGTTAGAACCTCTAGCACTATAATCAATGACAGTGGTGACGATGGCCATCTTGTCTTGTCCCTGATCTCAACGGGAAAGCTTTCTGTCTTTCACCATTGAGTAAAATGTTAGCAATGGGTTTTTCATATATGGCCTTTATTATGTTGAGAAAGTTTCCTTCAATTCCTATTTTTTGTAGTATTTTTATCAAGAAAGGATGCTGTATTTTGTCAAATGCTTTTTCTGCATCAACCAATAAGATATGTGGTTTTTCTTCTTTGATTTATTAATGTGGTTTATTATGCTGATTAATTTTCTTGTGTTGAACCACCCTTCATGCCTGATATATTACCCACTTAATCATCATGAATAATTCTTTTAATGTGCTGTTGAATTCGATTAGCAGCTATTTTATTGAAGGTTTTTGCACCTGTATTCATTAGAGAAATGGGTCTGTAATTTTCTTTTTTTGTAATATCTTTATATGGCTTTGGTATTAGGGTGATATTGACTTCATAAATTGCTTTTGGTAGCGTTTCTTATTCAATATTTTGGAAGAGCTAGAGTAAGATTGGTATTAAATCTTCTTTGAATGTTTGATAGAACTCAACTGTGAAACCATCTGTTCCTGGGCTTTTCATTTTTGGGAGCTGTTTGATGACTGTTTCAATCTCTAGTGATTGGTTTTTTGAGGTCTTTTATTTCTCCTTGGGTCAGTGTACATTCTTTATATGTTTCTAAGAACATTTCCATTTTGTCTACATTGTCTACTTTAATGTCATAAAGTTGTTCATAGTATTCTCTTATGATGTCTCCTATTTCTGTGCGGTCAGTAGTAATGTTCCCATGTTCATTTTTTATAACTTATTAGCATCTTCTCTCTTTTTTTCTTTGTCATTCTAGCAAAGTGTTTGTCACTTTTGTTAATCTTCTTGAAGAATCAATTTCTGGTTTTATTAATTCTCTTTATTGTTTTTTGTTCTCGGTTTCATTTATTTCTGCTCTTATCTTTGTTATTTCATTCCTTCTACTTGCTTTGGGATTAGTTTGCTGTTCTTTTTCTGGTTTCCCCAGCTGTGTAATCAGGTCATTGATTTTAGCTCCTTCTTCTTTTATAAATGTAAGCTTTGAGGGCTATAAATTTTCCTCTCAACACTGCCTTTGCTGCATCCCATAGGTTCTGATATATTGTGTTTTCATTGTCATTCGTCTTGAGATATTTATTGATTTCTCTTGAAATTTCTTTGATGCACTGATTATTTACGAGTGTGTTGTTTAATCTCCATACATATCTGAATTTTCCCTTTTTCTGCTGCTTTTTTATTTGCAACTTTATTCCATTATGATCAAAGTGCTTTGTATAATTTTGATTTTGTTGAAAATATTGAGATCTGCTTTGTCACCCAACATATGGTCTATCCTGGAGAAAGTGTGAATATTCTAATTACACCCTCATTTTTGAAAGATAATCTTGCCAGATATAAAATTCTTGGCTAGCAGTTTTCTCTTGCAGTAACTTAAATATATCATAGCGCTGCCTTCTTGCCTCCATGGTTTCTGATGAGAAATCAGCACTAATCTTATTGGGTATCCCTTATATGTTATGCATTGCTTTTCTCTTGCTGCTCTCAGATTTCTCTGTCTTTGGCATTTGACATTCTGATTACTATGTGTCTCATAATTGTTCTATTTGGATTTAATAAGATGGTCTTATGTTGTGGTTCTTGAACATGGATATCTGTGTCCTTTCATAGGGCTGGGAAATTTTCTACAGTTATTTCTTCATATATTCCTTCTGCCCCATTTCCCTTCTCTTTTCCTTCTGGGACATCCATGACATGTATGTTTGCATTTCTTTTGCTGTTATTTAGTTCCCTGAGACCCTGCTCAATTTTTTTCCATTCTTTTCTTCATCTGTTCTTTTGTATGTTTGGTTTTGGAGGTCATGTCTTCAAACTCCCTGATCTTTTCTTCTACTTCCTCAAATCTACCATTATATGCCTCCCATGCATTTTTTATTTCATTTGTTGCACCTTTCATTCCCACAGGGTCTGCTATTTTTTCTATGTATGCTTTCAAATTCTTCTTTGCCCTCCTCCAGTGTCTTCTTAATATCCTTAATCTTTTTAGCCATCTCATTAAACTTATTAAGGAGATTTGTTTGAAAATCTATGATTAGTTGTCTCAACTCCTTTATGTCATCTACAGCTTACCTTGTTCCTTAATTGGGCCATATCTTCCTGTTTCTTGGTACGGAGTGTAATTTTTTATTGGTGTTTTCACATCTGGCTTGCTAGATGCATTTATTCTGGATGCAGTTTCTCCCTTTAGGGCTTTCTCATCATTTCTCCCTTGCTTATTGAATAGTAGGAGTCAAGGATGTAGTTGGTGCTGTAAGCTATGGAAGCTGGAGCTGCCCACATTGCCCCAGGAATTGATGAAGTTTCTCCCAACCTTCTCCTCTGTCAGCTGTAGGTACAGAGCTGCAGCCTTGTATAATAATCCAAGTTGGGCCAGACAAGACTGGAGCTGCCCAGAGATACTGAAGAAGCTTCACACCACTTCCTCCCCTAACTTGGGAAGGATGGAACTATAGTTGTGGGTAGCAATGTATCCTGTGTGGGTCCAAAATGGCCACAGTTGCCCAGGTAAACTGATGTAACACCAGACTCCCTCCCTTCCAGGGTGGGAATGAACCTTCTGGAGTGTCCAACAATCTAATCTGTGTTGGCTGAATATATGTGCAGTTGCCCTGAGGGGCTGAGGGATCACTGTCCCTTCTGCCTTTTAGGGGTTGGAAACAGAACCACCAATGTACAACAATTCAGTCCCTGGAGGCCCAAAGTACCTGCTGTTGCCCAGAGAGGCTGAGGAAGCTCCCTCTTATCCTATTGGGTGGGGGGGTTGTTTCTACTGTTGCCTAACAGTTCAGTCCCTTTAGGCCAAGAATACCTGCCATTGCCCAGAGAGGCAGAGGAAACACCAGTCCCCTCCTATCCAATTAGGGCATGGGGTTGAATCCACAGGCACCCAACACTTCAGTCCATGCAGGCCAAAAGTGTCTGCTGTTGCCCAGAAAGGCTGAGAAAACACCAACCCCTCCTTTCTTATTGGAGGATGAGGATGGACCCACAAGTAACAACCAGTCCAGGCTGTGTGGGCCAGAAGCACCTGCAGTTACTCAGATAGCTGAGCAAGTGCAGTCTGTCTCTTGTCCTTTTGGGTATGGAGGTGGAGCCCCAGGTGTCCATCTGTCAGGTTTGTGCAAGTCAGAAGTACCTTCAGTTGTCCTGAGAGGCTGAGGGAACACCAGCCCCCTCCTATCCTATGGGGGACAGAGGTGGAGATGGACTCAAAGGCACTCAACAAACCAGTTTATGTGGGCTGAAAATGCCTGTCATTGCCCAGAGAGGCAGAGAATATCCTGCTCCTCTCCTATCCTATTGGGGTGCAAGGTGCTGCCCCAGGTGTCCAACTATTCAATCTGTGCCAGTGGAGAACACCTGCAGTTGCCTGGAGAGGTTGGTGCAGGTCCCTTCAGCTTTTCTCTGCTGGAGGTGGGGCTGGAGCCTAGGCTAGGCTGAAGTCTGATCTTGGAAAGAAGCCAGTCCTTAACTTCACTGTATTTTCAATCAACCAGGCTTCCTCTCATGCTGGGGGTGGTGTCAAAATGGTGGCTACTAGACTCTTTCCCACTTGGACAGGCTCAGACCTTAACTATTTCTAGGAATATACTTTAGTCAGCCAAGTCCACTAATCAGTAGCTGAAGTCAGTGGACCACTGTCTCTTCCTCCACAATTTTGGAATTGGAGCTTCTAACTCCAGCCACTGAATAGTTCCTGAGGTGGCTCGAACCACTGGAGTATAATGGGCACTGGCATCTTTGGCATAGTTTGCAGTTTCCCAGAGAAGTGGCATAGGTTCCCCCAGTTTCCTCCCTGCCAGAGGTGGGGCTGGGGCTTAGGCTAGAGCTGTAATCTGATATGGGTGGAAAGAAGCTGGTCCCTCCCAGCACTGTGATTTTCAATCAGCCTTGCTTCCCCTCATACCAGATACAGAGTCACAATGGTGGCTACTGGACTCTTTATGACCTGGACAGGCTCAAAGTTTAGCTGTTTCTAGGACTGTACTTTAGCCCAATGAATTTACTAATCAGTAGCTGAAGTCAGTGCCACACCATGTCTTCCTCCCCCACTTTTTAGGAAATGGAACTTCCAACTCCAGCCATGGAATAGCACCCAAGGTGGCTTGCACCACAGGCACCGACCTCTGCAACGTGGACGGCTCTACGCATTCTTCCTCTCTGCAGACGGGCACTCTCCTCCTTCCATACTTTCAAGGATGTTGCAGGATACTCTTCTCATCTCCTGGAGTCCCCAAACCGGTGCTTTTGGTAGCTTTGGGTGATTACTAACTGCCCTGTAGCATGTGCTGACTCCAGGAGTGCCTTTGTCTGCCACCATGGCTTCCCTCTCAATTTAATTTAATTTTAAAGAGAGAAATCTTAAAGCATTTTATTCCAACCCATAATACCCAACCAATTGTTCCAGATATAAAAATATATTAATTATAACATTGAATCTAACATATCAAAATAACAATAATTCAAAATTAAATAAATAGAAATTAATAAATTATAATTTTTCAACAAGGAAATTATAGCAAGATCACCCTTTCTGCCATTCCCATCTTTTGTTCAATTACTAAAGATTTTTTTTTTTAAAGATTTATTTATTTATTTATTTATCCCTCCCTTGCTGCTTGTGCTTGCTGTGTCCATTCGCTGTATGTCTTCTCCGTGTCTGCTTATCTTCCCCTTGCTGTGAGGTCCCGCTGCATCAGCCCCTTGCACCGCGCGGGCCGGCCTGCCCTCACAAGGAGGACCCGGGAAGCGAACCCGGGGCCTCCCATATGGTGAACGGGGGCTCTATCGACTGAGCCACTCCCTCTTCCCCAATTACTAAAGATTTTATTATTTTTCTTCTTTATTACACTCTTTTTACACGTATTTCACAATCTTTTATGGGCCCATTGTTATCTTGCTCTTTGAAGTCAATTTATATCACAGACAAAACTTTAGAGGAAAACAGAAACTAAGCACAAAAATGCTTCAAAATGCCTGGAAATAGTTATGGCACAAAATTCTGAGAGAAAACATGGAAGGATTCTATGTTTCATCATTTTTATTCCACCCAAGCAAATATTTATGTGCATTCAAATATAGCAAGGAATTAAAATTTTCCCATATAATATTATTATGCTAGACTTTATTGTATAGAATTGCCTGTGTTATGAAACCATAAATTCAAATATATTTCTTCTGGCATTTTAATTAGTGTGTTCAGGAATGAAAATTTAAAAAAAAAAAAAGTAATTTTCCTAAAAATGCCATCATTTCTCAAGGACCTGACAGTCACGTGAAACATCTGTCTACACATAAAATGTTTTCAACACGCAATGAATTGGGAAAAAGTAGGCATGCATGCAAAGTAAAGATAAAGTCTTGTAATTAACTACATTTATATTTCTGGTCAGGTGAGAAACAAGCAAAAACCTATAACTGTGAGTCTCAGGTCAATGAGTATATTTCTACTTATTGTCAAAAATAAACAGAAAAGCTGAAAAGAAGAAAAGTCAAAATATATGATGGTTATTTTTGCTCTCAAGATACAAAATTGGCAATAATTTGATTACATTACCTTTTCAGGTTTTTATGTTTTTTTCTTTTGTGTTTCATTGTTTAATTTTAATTTATTAAGGGCATGTTTGGTTTCACCAGCCAATACATTTGCAATTATAGAAGTATTTTTGCAGTAATAAAATGAATTTCCTTGCCTCTGGCTAGGTAAAGAGAATTGGCGCAATAGTGCTAAACTCACCTTGCAATATTAACAATAGTATATGTTTGTTAAGTTAATTATGTCAAGAAAGAAAATTGTAACATTTTTTATTTTAATTTATTTTTCACATATTAATTTTCTAAAAGTAATTATTCTGTCTTATGTATTAGTTACTTATTGTTGCTGAAACAAATTACCACAAATTTAGTGGCTTATACCAAAACAAAGTTTTTATCTCACAAATGTGGAGGACATAAGTCTAAAATCGGTTTGCTGCACTAACACTCAAGGTGTCAGCTGACTGCATTCCTTACTTTTTCCAACTTCTACAGGATGTCCTTATTCCTTGGCTTGTGGACCGCTTCATGCCTACCAATATGCCACTCCAGCCTACCTTTTTCTTCACATCTCCTTTGCTTCTGACACCCTTGCCTCCTTCTTTCCTCTGTAAATTTCTTTGTGATTACATTAGGCATATGCAGATATCACAGGATAATCAACCCATTTCAATATCCTTAACTAATTCCAAGAGCAATGCCTATTTTTCCATTAAACATAAGGAGTCACAGGTTCTGGGAGTTAGAACTAGGACAATTTTGAGTGGGCAGACATTATTCTGTCTACCTCGTCTATATTAGCATATTTTTGGAAATGACAAATCTGAAGTCTTGTACTTCTCTCATTTACTAGATTTCAATAAAAAATTGCACCAAAGTTTACACATTATATTCCCTTTCCACATTTTAACTACAATATTTGTTCTATTCAAACTATGTATGAATCCTCATTAAATAAAAAAGGAACAAAAAGGGATTAGGCTCAAAATTCCACACACACATACATATCACTTGTCACAGTTTCATTCAGAAGAGAGGAACCAACTCATTAAAAAAAAAAGTACATCAGCAAAGCACAAGTTTCCAATGAAATAAGATAGAAAAAAAATTATTTGCCAACTGTGATCTCATTCTGGTGGACATAAAACCCATGGGATATTAATTCCCCTGAAATTTCAAATTACACACGTCTGGATTTCCATAAAGTTATGATAGAAATGTCCTGGCAATAGTTAGGGGAATAATATTGGCAAGAAAGTCATGAAGAAAGGACTGTCTGGGCATACCTATGAATGTTAAAGAAAGCCCTGTAAAAGCAACCACAATGCCCAATTATTCTGTAGATGCAGAGAAGCAGATTTGACCAAAGTCCATAATTTAGACATGCCCTGGACAGAAACTATTGCAAGTGTGTAAATCTTGGGTGGGGCACACATAGAATCACTTTAAGAACATGCAATTAAGAGAAATCAATATTTTCCCAAATTTTGAAGTATAGTGCGGCAGTTTTAGGTTATTTATGAATTCCAAAAAGAGAAATCATGTTTGTAAACTGGTCTGTTCCTCTGGGTGTGATCCCCTTTGAATGTACTAGATTCAGCTGAGATGTCTTTGATTAAATTATGTTAAGATTAAGGTTTTGATTTGACCATGTCAATAAGGTATAACTCAGTTTAAGTCCCCACCTCATTGGTGGGCTATATAAATGGACACATACTCAAGAAGTCACACAGAAGAAGATGCAGAAGAAGAAGAGAGAACTTTGTCAGTTTTGATCCTGGAGCCTCAGGAAAAGCTGAACCATTCACTTGACAGTTTGCAGGTGAAGAGAAAAGAGCCCTGAGCAGCTGAGAGGGCCCAGAAAGAAATGAGCCCTCCAGCCTACAGCTGAGATCAGAAGAAGCTGGGCCCATGGATCCTTAAGAGGAAGAAGAGGACTGAACCCTCACAGATATTGGGAGCCATATTGCTTCAATACATGGCCACAGAATTTGTGAGAAAATATCTCTTATGGCACCTTGTCTTGGACTCTTTAGGGCCTTGTAATTGTAAGTTTTCATCTGAAATAAATACCCTTTTAAAAGCCAACAAATTTCTGATACTTTGCATCAGCACCTCTTTGGCTGACTAATACATATAGTAAGTGCCATTTTGCAAATTTAAACCTAAATCTGAGTGAAAGCCCATGCCATTTTCCCTAAAGATTCATTGAGGAATTTTTTGGGTTTTGAAAGACTGTGCTTTTTGTACCTCAATATTTTATAGGCATTTAAATAGAAGCATACATTAGAGATATTGCAGTTTCTGTTCCTAAACACTGAAATAAAATAAATATTGAAATAAAGTGAATCACATGATTTTTTTGGTTTCCCAGTACATATAAAAATTATATTTACAATACACTGTAGTTTATTAAGTATGCAATAGCATATGTCTAAGGAAAGTGTATACCCAAATTAAAATATGTCCAAGAGATATGAAGTGAGCAGACAATGTTGGAAAAATGATACCAATAGACTTGCTCATTGCAGGGTTGGTTTTGTTCTAAACCTTCAATTTGTCAAAAACAACAACAACAACAACTGAAAGCACAATAATATAAGGTATGCCTTTACTTTCCGGGTGAAAAGACTTTTATACTGACTTGACTCAACCTGTCTAAATAAGTAAATAGCTGTGAATATGACTATATCTTCTTTAAATTCAAAAGGAAAATCAAGGAATTTAAATTTAAAAAATGGGGATTTTCTTGTTCCTTAAATTCTAGATAAGTGTGGCTTAAGCAGTATATCCTATTCTCTGGAATTTCACATATACCAACTCCAGATGTCTAACACTGACATAAGACTCTGAGCAAAGTAGAAGTTTATGTGTTCAGACCAGACTTCCTTATTCTAAAGTAATATCACAACTTTTCCAAGAAAGAATTCCCCACTTGCACTTCTCCTTTGTATTCCCTGGATTTATAATACTTCATTGCATTATTTCTCTTCCTACTCATCTCCTTTTACAGCCTCCATTTTCTTTCTACATTTCCATCAAGTACTATAAAACACTTCCTTCTCTCAAGTATAGTTATTACTCTATATAGCTTCAGGTCCTTCCAAAAATTATGACCCCAGTGGGCACCTTCTATTCAAAGCTGTTGTCTCAGATATGTTTTGTCTCTTTAGTGCTTATCAAGGCATTTTTACAATCAACGATTACCTAGGTAGGAGTAGTTTTGTTTACAAAGCAGCTAATAATGAACTCTACCTCATTTCACTAAAAGGAGAAATAGAATTTTAAGGAAATAATGATGTTGTATAATTCTCAGGAATAAAGTTCTAATTTTTAAAAAATGTAATCAAAAGAAGTCATATTTTCTTTCCTTTTCTCAGTCCTGATCTTCTGCCAAAATTATTTTTTATTACAGATGATATTTTGGAATCCCAGAAATAAAGCTTCAGCAAAAAATGTAGTCATAAAATAAGTTCCATAAATTATTCTTTCTCCAACTTTTACTTTTTTTATTTGAAAAGTACACTTAATGGCAATTTAAAGATGATTTCAATGGTGCAGGTAATACTAACACTTGGTGATTTTGCATGGAGTAACAGCCTATTCAGGTGGTATTGACATAGAAATATCTCTATTAGTCTCTCATTTGGTATAAACCCTGAGGTCACCAATTGTGAAATAAATTGATGTAGACTTTTAAATATCCAAATAAGCTTTCATTTGTATCACTGAATTTTCGAAGAGAATTGTGCTTTCAAAATTACCTCAAATGTATATTACTTTGTAACTCCAGCATCCATGCCATCAAATTCTCTCCTGATAGTCTAGAGAATAATTAGTTTCTCTTATAAGAGGAGTTACTTCCAAATCTCTATAAAAATTATCCATTATTGTTAATTAATGTAATATTTAAAGAAATCATTTCAACAGGTGTGTTGGTTAGGCTAATGGGTCAACTGTTCAGGTAATGGTGCCCAGATGTTTGGTCAAGCAAGCACTGGGCTAATTGTAATAAAAAGACATTTCATGGACTTTAATCATTGGTGAGTTGATTGCATAGATGGCTTGTTAGGTTTTCAAGCAACTGAGGAGATTGCTGTCAGCAATGAGTGATGTCTATCCAACCAGTTGAAGTCATTAAAAGGAGAAGTGATTTCAGTAATCAGAGAGAGAACTCCCATTTCTACTTCAGATAGCCAGCATCTCCTGGAGAAATCATTGAGGGGCCTTTATCAGAGTCCCTGGCTTGCAGCTTACCCTATGGAATTTGGACATTTCACATCAGATGAAACTTCAAGGGAATGCCCAGTGGTAATTGACTTAGAAGACACTTCTAATGCTTCTTCTGAAGTGAAAAATGCTCTCACTAGGTTCAATCAGAAGGAAGAGAGTTCAAGGCAATTGAAATGACAGCAATGCTGAATATTAAGGTGCATTTTTCTTTCTTTCTTTACTATTTGGAAATTTACTTGTTCTTTCTCAAAATAAATTAGCATCCTTAATTAGTTTGCATAGCAGTTGCTTTAAAATGTTAAAAAAAATAGTAATATCCAAGTGCTTTTTGAGAGTTTTATTCATGGTCCTCTAGTCTAATCTTATGTATGTGTGTATATATTATATATTTATTCAAAATGATTGTTATTTTCTAATTCTCTTTTCCAGCTTCCATTTTCCACTCATCCATAAAATACTTAGCAAATCCTTTGTCATTTAAATATATAAGATGAATATTTTCTTGGTACATAAGAAAAACCAATTCTCATCTTGCAATGCTTTAAGATTAGATGTTTTGGAAATTCGTGAGGTTAAATATCTGCATTCAGTAATATCTCTTTTGTTTCTACTTGCTAACCACTTGAAAACCCTAACATTCTTTGTTGTGCCAAGATTCAGTAATTAGTTTTTCTTTGTTTAATATCAGTATGATGGAAAAATATTGTTTTCTGTCTGCTGGTTTCTATAATATTGTTACAGTCTTTAAGAGAAATAATTTCTTCAATGCTCTTTGCTCATTTTGAAAAATAAGTTAGTAGAGAAAATTTATAAAGCTAAAAATGGATAATCAAATTTTAGTGCATCCCATAAATTTTACTCACATAGTTGCATAAAATTTCCATTAAAAATTCCTTTATATAATCCGGAATTGCAGTTTTAATTTTATCTGCTATTCAAGTTATATTTAAGAAACTGTTTTCTTCATTTGCCATGTCTTTTACTATTGATTTAAATTTTGTAATTGTTTTAAAATACTTTTTCGTATTCACTGAATTGTATTCTTTTAACTTATATTAAAGTTTTCTTTGTTAAATGATATTTGGTTATTTTCAAAACAACTTTTGAATAATAAAATAATGTTCAAACTCCTTTATACAGTTTAAATGTTTAACAAGTTTCACCACTTGGTCAATGTTCACTAATTCATTTAAATAATAAAAATATGCTTTATTTTCCTCCTCATCCTGAAATTCTATGCAAATTTTGACTTATATATAATATCTATATAAATTATTTTATTATGAGTTATTTTTTCTAAACTCTGTTTTCTATAATCTATATCACAGTCCTCTTTCATTTGTTAGCATTTTCAGATGTTTTGACAAGCATTTATTTTATTCATAATATATTTTTCACTAATCTCTCATCTTGTACATTGTTTCTTGTCTTATATTTGTAAGTACTTTACATTTTCCACTCATTTTTATGAAGAGTGCTTGCCTGGTTTTTGGCAACAATGGTTAAAAAATTCTATAAATTTTCAGACAATAATAGGTTCAGAGTATCCAAAAGGTTTAATTAAATACAGAATACTCTACCTTCACAAAATATATTTTAAAAACATTTATGATGTTATTAAAGAAATGTAATATTTGCAAGGCTATTTGCATGACACCGCTTTTTACCCAGTGTATATCATTTCCTATCATACTTTTGTAAGGGTTGGTCTGAAGGATTTTTTAAGACAAAATCCCATTGTCTATGGTGGTATGCCAAAATATATGTATTTTAAACTTGAAGTTTTTAAATAATGCTAAATAAAATAAGACTGGAATAGAGCATTATAATATATGTACAATATGTTTATTTGAAAATGATTGTTTTAAAATAATGGTAAAAATGGTTTTACTGAGCAACTACTGAGTGATGCAGAATATTCAAAGGACTTTAGGTATATAACTAATATAGTTTATCTTCAAAAGATAATACTTCAGTAGGTTTTTGAAATATCTAAAATTTAATGTCAGGTAATAGAAAGCCATCCTCCTATTTGTTCTGGAAAGTCTTAATCATCAAATTGTCTCTATTTCACACACTTCACATTCAGTCCATCAGCATATCACATTGATTCTTTCTGCAGAATATATTTGGAGTGTGACAGTTCCTAAATACCTCTTCTACTACACCCTAGCCAAAAGTATTATCATGTTCATGTGTAAATTATAGTTGTAGCCTTCTGGACTTCATCCCTGTTTCCTATCTTATCCTCCTTGAGTCTGTCCCAGGGTATTACTGTTAAAAAATAAGTTGGCTCATATAATTTTTCTTCACCAAACCTACAAGACTTACCATCACATTAAGAAGGTAAATATCAAAATGTATACAAAAGCCAACAACTCCAAAATGATCTTGCCCCTCCTATATACTTCTATCTCTTCCTTTATTATTGTGTCTGTCACGTTCTCTTTAATGTGGTCACACTGACCTCCTCACCCTTCCATGTATACATTAGTACTGATGCTGCCTGGACTTTTCACATTTCTTTCTTCCTGAAATTCCCCTCTCAGATAACTTCACGGATCTTTTCTCATTCTCTTCCTTCTAAGACCATCCCTTACCACCCTATTGAAAATCACATCATTGATTTTTGTGGTTCATAAGCATGATGAATAGGTATTCACGCATTTGTGAGAGATGTGCCTCCCTCAAATCTAGTTATGACTTTGGCACATTACCCATTTGACGTGAAAAATAAAAAGAAAAAAAAAATCACATCAGCCCCATCCCTCATCCTTGCTGCATTTTTTTCAATAGCAGTTACCCCATCTAATGTTCTATGTATTTTGCTTATGCTTTTTGTTTTCTCTGTTTTCCTCTACTATGAAAGCTGTCTGAACACAAGATTATTTCTAATTAGGTTCAATCCTGTTTCCCCAGGACCTAGAAGTGTACCTTAATAAACGTGTTTGAACGGCTGAATTTGATTCTAGGGATCAAAGAATTTCATAGCTTCTTCAGGGTCAATCAACAGGTTAAAAGACAAGCTCACATTTGAACCCAGCCAGTCTTTATGTAGAGCTCACATTCTTCGTCACCACTTGATGGTATGAGTGCTTTTCTAAGAAAAGTATACTGCTCTATAAGAGTTGAAAATAATTCATTTCTTCATTACATATATTATTTAACTAAAAATATCAGGGTTTTGTAAAAATGTATATTGCTGGCAGGCATTCTGTAAAGATGTGAGAGAAGACAGTGTGACAACTATATCTTTTCATGTATGTATAGTCTTATTTACAGAAAAAAAGAACTTTATAAAGGAAAGAAATATTTGTTAGGTGATGTTATGTACTCCTTTTCTATTCTTGTTGTAGTACTTTATCTATATTTATATTTTATGACTTGATAATGTACCTTAGCTTTTGATACTTTTCCCCAATGTTTTATTTTTTCTTTAACATTTCCTGTTTGTTGATTCCTATTGATTTATCATTAAATTCACTGATTCTTTCTTCATCTTTATTAAAGAACATATTACAGGATTTAGTCTTTGATTGGGTCACCAGGGAGACGGTATAAGGCAGCAAAGATTTGTTTTCCATTTGGATGTTGTCAGAATGCAGGAGCAATTCCATGATTGAGTGTCAATACATTTCATATATTGTTAGGCAGACTAAAGTAAGTATAAAGCTCTAATTGGTGAAATAATAGCAGTTCCTCATTTAGTAAGAAAGTAGGGGAGGTATATTTCATATTTTGTGGATTTAACAGTGGCCTTGTCTGAAGGTCTCCCAAACTGCCTATAGTCTATTTCATGATCACATGATATGGACCTGCAAAGAAGATACTGAGAGTGAATGCAAAGTCCTTGGATCTAGGGCGCACTCTTTTCCCAATTGGCACTGTAACTCACACATGGCATTAATAATTCTTAAAAATGTGTGTATATTATTCCTATCTTCTTGTACAGTGGTCAAATCTTTCTGCCACCCTCTGTCAAAGGTGAAACAGTTCATTTGCCCCGTCTCCCCTTTGATGTGCTTGTCCCTTCTTTGAATTTGATTTCTTAGCTGTTTCTAACCTCTTCTTTCTGGGAGGCTAAAGAAAAGTTATGATTTTGTATTTTAATAGCTTCTTAAAATTGTCAGGATTGAAAATTGATCCTTTTAGATTTCTATATCCTAAGTAGAAGTGGAAGTTCTATATATCCTTTTAAATCTTATGGACTGCTGTGACTTCAAATATTTCCTTTCCGGAAACTACATACTTGCCAGTACAATATAGTATTGCACCTTGAAAATGTAATGGAACCTCAGAATCATTGTAGATATAACTCATCTCATCCGTTTACTTTTATAATCATCCTATCTCCGTCCTCCTCCTCCTTCGCCTTCTCATTCTTCTTCTTCTCCTTCTCCTCCTCCTCCTCCTCCTCTTCTCCTTCTTCTCCTTCTTCTCCTTCTTCTCCTTTTTCTTCTTCTCATTCTTCTTCTCCTCCTTCTTCTTCCTCTCTCCCTCTAATAATACTATCTAATAATAATAAAATAATAATAATTCCACTTCTTTTTCTTCCTCTTTAAATGCATTTGACATTAATCACTCAGGATCAAAAATTGCAAATTCCACTTTTATCAAGCAATTACATGATATTCAAAAACATTGGAATATAGGTTTCTAATAGTGTATTTCTTTCAGAGTTTTGTTTTTCCCTGTTATTTCTGCCATTTACAAACTGAAGACTTTCAATGCTTCATGTCATGTTTTCTGTAGGCCTGTTAATGCATTTAGCAAAGTAAAAAGATTAGTATGTTGCTTCAGTCTATGTACTAAAGTTCTTTAAAACAGGGAATCTATATTCAGGTGTTTAAGTTTGAATACTGGTATCACTCTTAAGAGCTATGCAGACTTGAGCATATTCCTTAGAGTTTATGTGCCTCTATTTCTTCAAATGTGATTACAGGTAATAATAAAACCACCTCATAGAGTTGTTTGGGGGATAAATGACTTAATATATGCAATGCATTTATATAATACCAAGTAAATGCAAAGCTGCACATTACTGGTATTATTTGCTACTATCATTCATTCCATAACTCACTGTTCATTCAAAATTTATTTTCTGAATAAACTATATGTTCCAGGTATTATGTTATGCCCTGGGGATACAACTGTGTGGAAAAACAAATGCAATTTTTTTGTTTATGAAAATTACAGGATGAATGCATTGGTAGAGTTAGATATTAATCAAATATTCACAACAAATATTACATGATGACTTTAACAAGTGATACAAAAGTGAAGTTCCATAGTGCAAAGGAAATTAACAAATTCATGATTGAGATATGAGCATTGAAAAGTTATTAATTTGAGAACTAAAAATACT
>JAQZBX010000065.1:0-33888 GCA_029593785.1 Cabassous unicinctus | reverse complement strand
ATAAAGGAACATTTAAATTGATAAATCAGGAGACCAACTTGATTGGAATGTTAACTTAAGAATTTAAAACACTTATTTGAATGTAGAAGACCTTATATCTTATGGGAATCTGTCATTTCAATTTATATTTAAAGCTCCTCAAGGCAATATCCCATGAAAAAGAGATTCCAACCAATTATATCCCATCATTTGTTTCTTGGAAGGGAAAATAGTATCCTAGGTAGTAATTAAGCAAGCAATAACAAAGAATGTGTGCTCAAATGCATGCACTTTACTGCCTCAAATAAATGAAGAAATTGTTTCATACCCTTTTTGACTAAATGTGTCACACAAACAAAAAAAAAAGCCAATATACATGTTTATATTTCTATCACAAGATTTATCTAATTTAAATGAGAAACCATGTGAAAATTATTTAATTCAAGTTGATTTTTGATGACTTAAAAATGAAATGAGTTAGACTTACATTTCAGCTTGTCTCACAAGGCTTTCTTTTCACAAAAAACCATTCCACAAATGTGTTATCTCTGAATAATATATATGATAATTTTAAATATGAAAACATTTGAAACTTTCTTTCACAATATCTTTGAGTCATTTATAAAAATTTATAATAATAATCCATAAATTCCTTTAAGTTTTCAAACATTTATACAGTTTTTCTATTGTTGTTGTTGTTTTTCCCTTAGCAAAAATTTTTACATAAAAAAGAACAGGGCCTAAAAGGATTACAAAATATGGAAAAAGTGGGTGAAATTTTATAGAATTTGTAGTAAAACATCAACTTGTAGATCCATGAAATTCTGATCACCCAAAGCAAGATAAATCCTATATGTAAACACCACCACTACCAGCAACACACACACACACACACACACACACACACACACACACACACAAGCAGAAGCACATCATAATAAAGCTACAGAAAATAAGATATACAATGAAATACTTCACAGCAGCCAGGGAGGGGTTGGGTGAATATATAGCTTGTCCTGCTGGGGATGGTGGTAAGAACTTTTGGAGTGTAGTGTGTGGGGACCATTAAATTATGGTTAGCTTCCAAGAAGAAATAATAACAGTAGAAGAGAAAACATTGTACAAAATGTGAGAAGATAAAAAGATAATTCTATATCTAGCGAAAATATTTGTGAAACTCAAGTGTGAGATTGAGACATTTAAGATAAAGGAAAGCCTAGAATATTTGTTGTAAAAGTCCTTTGGTTCAAAGAAAGCTAAAGGAAGTTGTCCAGAAGAAAGAAAAGGATATCAGAGGAAAAATTGAATCTACAAAAGAAATTAAGTGTGTAAGATATGGGAAATATGTGAAAGTTTTGTAAAACAAACTGTGTATTGTATATTTAGGATTGTAATAATAGCATTGTATTTTCAGAACTATAACATAGAAGTAAAATATACGGAAACTGGCTGAAATGAAAGGAAATGAAAAGGAGCAAATGATATTAAAAAGTTTTATGATTCTTACCTTTTACATGAAGAGGTATAATACTAATTTCTTCTTTTTCATTTGAAATGTAATAGTTTACAGAAAAATCGTGCAGGAAGTACAGAGATCTCATATACCTACCCAAAAACACAGCTTCTCTATTGTTAACAATTTGCTTCAGTGTGATATTTTTGTTACAATAGTAGAAGCAATATTATTATAAATTTGTCAATTTACTGTCACTCATAGATTGCTTTGGGGTACATAGTGTTGGTGTGCAGTTCTATGTTGTTTTAAATATTTATTCTGTAACATATATATAACCTAAAATTTAACATTTTAACTGCTTTGAAATATAGAATTCATCAATGTTCTTATTCACCTTGTTGTGCTAACATCACCTCCATCCATTAGCAAAAATTTTCCATCACCATAAATAAAAATTCTATAGCAATGAATCTTTAACTTTCTATTTCCTACCTCCAACCCTGGCCTTGGTAACCTGTGTTCTACTTTCTAACGCTATGAATTTGCATACTCTAATTATTTCTTATCAGTGAGCTCATACACTATTTGTCCTTTGGGGTTTTATTTCACTCAACATGATGTTTTCAAGTCCTTGCATGCTTTGCAGGTATGAAATCTTAATTCCTTTCTAAGGTTGGAAAATATTCCTTTTTACGCGTATACTACCTTTTGTTGGTCTATTCATCTGATAGACTTTTAGGTTGCTTCCATCTTTGTGCAATTGTGAATAGTGTTGTTATGAACATTTCAGTGAAAACATCTGTTTGAGAACATGATTTCAATAATTTAGGTTATATATTTGATGTTGGATTTCCAGGACATATGGTAATTCTACTGTAAACCTTCTGAGGAATCTCCAGCCTGTTTCCACAGCAGCTACACCAGCATCATTTTATATTCGTACCAACAATGAACAAGTTTTCCCCTTTATCCACATCATTTCTGTTTTTCATAGTAGGCATTCCAGTGGGTGTGAAATGGTATTTCATTGTACTTTTTCTATGTAAATCAATCAAAGTTACCTATTCAACACAAGATTATAGCTGCATTAATAATGAGTCTTTTTTTTTTGGTCTGTGGTTACACTTTCCCCTTATTTTTGTTCATTCCACAGTCTTGAGGGATTGGGATTATGTGCACTCTGACTTCTTCAGGTGGCAGAGAAGGAATGTAGATATTATGTGGCAGAGAAAAGCAATAGGTTTGCTTTCTGTTGAAGATACTCCTTGATTTTGGGATAGAACTGGTTCATCATCATTATTTTGTTAATTGTCCAGGACAAGCCTGATGAACTGGAGAGAAGGAATTGGTTTTAACTCTGCTGGGTTTCAGAACTCAACTGGCATATGAACAATCCTAAGATTTAAGTCTCTGAGAAATATACTTAACAGATAAACAGGTAATTATACATTCAAATAAGAGAAGTAGAAGAATTATGATTAAAGCACTTTTAAATGAATGTAACTATGTTTTATTGGGGAAATAGATTTGCATATCTTCCCGGATAGGGCCCACCAAAGAGGTGTTGATTTCTGAGGATTTGTGGGTTGCCTATGGTGTCCAGACAACCCTAGGGACCTCAAGAGCACTTTGGTTTGAGACTTTGTTTACTGTGGAAGTTTGTGAAGTCTGGCTAAGACCTACATGAACACAATCTCTGGAATGAACTACTGACTCACTTTGAAATATCTTAGCCATAAAGCTCCATTTTACTTAATATTTTCCCCTTTTGACCAAGGTCTTTCTCCAAATGCATCATTGATTAACATTTGGTAATAATATCTTGGTGCCATGGAGGCTTATCCCTGGAAATCATATCCCATGTGGGGGGAAGGTAGTGAATTCATTTGCAGAGTCTGTTTAAAGAGAGAGGCCACATTTGAGTAACAAGGAGTTTTTCAAGAAGTAACTGTTAGGCTTTACTTATAATTAGATTTAGTTTCATTATTACTGGAAGTGTCAGCATTAAGATCAAGGGCTTGGCTTGTTGGCCTGTTTTCTTTTATTAGGCAATGGTTACATCATATTAGTTAATGAAATGGTATCTGATTGTCCCTTTGATTTGACTTTTCCTAATGGTATTGATGTTGTATATCTTTTCATGTGTTTATTGTCTGCTTATCTATTTTCTTTAGAGAAAAATATATTCAAGGTTTGTCTACTTTTTATTTGGGTTGTTGCCTTTTTGTTGTCAAGTTATAGGATTTCCTTATATATTCTGGATAATAAACCCTTATCTGATACAAAATTTCCGAATAATTTCTACTATTCTGTAGCTTTTGTTACTTTCATGATAAAGAACTTTGATGCACAAAAGCTTTTAATTTTGATGAAGTCCCGTTTATCTATGTTTTTCTCTTGTTCAAGGCTTTTGGGGTAAATGCTAAGTGAGCACTGCCTAGCACAAGATCCTACAGAGGTTTACCTTTATTTTCCTCTAGGAGTTTGTCTTAATTTACTGGCTGCTAAAACAAATACTATTAATCAGCTTGGCATAAGCAGCAGGAATTCACTTGTTCATGGGGTTGGGACTGGCAGAAGTAAAAAATCTAGGCACCAGAAAGCTCATCTTTTTCCCCAAACACCATTGTGTTCTGGGCCTGGCTGCCAGTGATCTTTCATTCTTGGCTCTCACATGTCAATGCACATGTGATGCCATTCTCCTTTCTATTCTGGGTCCCATTGATTTCCACTTTATTCTATGGCTTTCTCTCTACATCTGAATTTCATTCTGCTTATAGGGGACTGGAGTAATTGACTACAACCTAAGTTTATTCAATTAACCACACCTTAAATAAGTATATCTTCAATAGGTCTTATTTAAAATTGAATGGATTAAGGCTAAGAATATGGTTATTCAGCTACATAATTCAATCCCCAACAGCCTTGTAATACTTTTTAAAATTGGGAAATGTTAGAGCTCCAACTTCCTTCTTTTTAAAGAATATTTTGGCTCTTTCTTCCTTTATCCTTCCATAGAAATTTGTTTATTGGATTTTCCATTTCTGCTATGATGTGTATTAGAATATATCATGAGACTGCATTGAATCTGTAAATCACTTTGGGTAGAATTGGTACTCTAAGAATATTTAGTCCTCAAATCCATGAACACTGAATATACTTCTATTTTTATAGTTTTTTTTGGTGTATATATTTCAACAATTTTGCTGTATTCTGTGTATAGTTCTATATTCATCAGCCAAAAGGGGTGCTGATGCAAAGTACCAGAAATCTGTTGACTTTTATAGAGGATATTTATTTGAGGTAGCAGCTTACAATTACAAGGCCCTAAAGAGTCTAATTCAAGGTTACTTCCTCACCAAAGTCTGTTGCCACATGTTGAAAAAAGATAACAGGTGATATTTGAGAGGGTTCAGCCTTTCTCTTTCCTCTTAAGGCTCCACACTCCCAGTTCCTTCTGTTCTCAGCTGTAGGCTGGAGGGCTCATAACCTTCCAGTCTCAGCTCTTCTGTTTTCTTCACAAGGTCAGTTGTAAAGTATCAGGGGAATGGCTCATCTCTCTTCCTGGAGCCACTGGATTCAAGTTGCCTCCTCTTCTAGGTCTGAGGAATCTTATTCTGTGTTCTCCTTGAGTGAGGATCCCTTTATATAGCCCACAAAGGGAGTGGGGACTCAACCCTGCATGCCCTAATGATGTGATTGAATCAAAGCCCTAATCTTAACATAATCAAGTAAATGTAAAACCTTTTAAATGAATACAATCAAAGGGTATCACACTCAGAGGAACAGACCAGTTTACAAACATAAACAATATCTCTTTTTGTAATTCATGAATAATATCAAACTGCTGCAATGTCCATTACAATCTTCTCTATATTTAATCTATAGTGTTTTTTTTTTTTCATTTGTTCAAGTATATGGAATTTTATTATTGATTTCCTTTTTAAATTGTTCTTTGATGGATAAAAACATCACTGATTTTTTGTTTATATTGTACCCTCTACTTTACTGAATTATTTATTAACTCTTTGGTTTGTGGATTTTGAGAATTTTTTATTTATGTTTTAAAATATTTTTATTTTTAAAGAAGCTGTAGAGCATATAAATGTTACATAAAAATTATGAGGAATTCCCATATTCTCCATTTTCTCCCCTTCCAAAACTTTCATACATCAACAACATCCCTCATTAGTGTGGTACATTTGTTACAATTAATGAACACATATTGAAGCATTGCTACTAACTATGGATTACAATTTAATTATAGTTCATACCTGTCCCGCACAATTTTGTAGGTTATGACAGAATATACAATGGTCTGTATTTGTCACTTCAATGTCATGCAGGACAAATCCAATGTCTTGAAAATATCCCCATATTATAGCCATTCTTCTCTCTCCCATTCCTCAGAACCTCCCATTCCTCAAAACTTTATATCATTATATTTATAATGATATAAAGATATCATTAGTATCTTTATATTAATTATAAGAATTTGTCCATTGCTAGAATAATAAGTTTATAGTAGAATAATTATATGTCTACTTTAGTCCATTATTCATTTCCCAATCTTGAGGACCTAATGATGATAACACCCACTCTGCTTCTAATTGACAGGGAGCTTAGATTTCGTGGGGCAAATGGGTGGAACTATCTTGTTTGCAGTTGCAGGCACTCTCTGATCCTTGGGATGGGCATTGTACATCATCATCTCCTTGTTTTTTGTCCTGGGTGAATCCATTGAACTGGAGAGTAGGTGCTGCAACTCTGCTGAAATTCAGGTCTCAACTGGTACATGGAAAGACCAAAGATTTAGTATCTGGGATATATATTTATGAAGTATAGTGTTAATTATAGATTCAAGTAAAAGGGGCAGAAGAGCCAGGTGTAGAGAATCTATAGATGAGTCTAACTCTATTACACTGGGGAGCATAAATTCCAAAGTAAGGCCCACTGACAGGGTGCCAAATTCCTGAGCTATCTGCTGTGAATTATGTGTCTAGAAACCTCAGGAGCCCTGCTATTTGAGGCACTATTTGCTGTGACATTCAATGAGATCCTGCAGATATGTGCATAAGTGTAAACTCTGGAATGACTTCCCAAGTCACTTTGAAATCTTTTAGCCATAAAAACTCATTTGTATTTATCATTTCCCTGATTTGGTCAAGGTCTTTTTCCAGATGCATTGCTAGTTGACACTTGGTAATAATCCCTTGGTGCCAGAGGCTCATCCCTGGGAGTCATGTCCCATGCTGGGGAGAAGATATGGCTTTTATATGCTGAGTTTGGCTTAGAGAGAGACCACATTTTAACAACAAGGAGGCTTTCAGGAGGTAGCTCTTAAGCTCTAACAGAGAATTTTCTATTTATAGGGTCATGTCATTTGCAAAAAAGCAAATTTTTCTTATTCTCTTCCAATCTGGATGCCTTTTATTTCTTTTTGTTGCCTATTTACTCTGGGTATAAATGACACTGTAATGTTTAATATTTGTATTAGTGGGCACCTTTGTTTGTCTCTGAATAGGAAGTTATTTGTGGGGTTTTCATATATGACCTATCATTTTAAGTTAATTCCCTACTATTCCTTTTTTTTATGATTGTTTTTACAAGAAGGGTGCTGAATTTTGCAAGTGAATTTTCCTCATCAATTTAGATGTTTATGATTTTATTTTATTTTTAATGCATTTTTTTAATGTCATTTGTTATATTAATTGATTTTCTTATGTTGAACTAACATGGCATACTTGGGATATATCTCAGTTGATCATGGCACAGAATTCTTTTAACATGCAGTAAGATTCTGTTTGCCAGAGTTTTGTTGAGTGCTTTGCATCAGTATTCATGGGAGATATTGGTCCGTAATTTTATCTTTACCTGACTTCACTACTAGAGAGAAGCTCACTCTTTAGAATACAATACATTACAAGTATTCCCTCTGATTCATTTTTTGGGAGGAATGTGAGCAGGATTGATGTTTGTGAATATTTGGTGAAATTCGCTAGTAACCCCCCTATCTGTTCATGGGATTTTCTTTTTCTAGAGGTTTTTGATTATTGATTTAATCTCTTTAGTTGTTTTTGGTCTTTTGAATTCTTTTATTTCAACTTGAGTCAGTGTAGGTGGTTTTTCTGTTTCATCTAGTTTATGTATTTGGGGGGGCACAATTGATCATAATATCCTCATACTCTATTTTCTATCTGTAGGGTCGATGGTAATGATGCTGCTTTCATTTCTAATTTTAGTTATTTCTGTCTTCCATCTTTTTGTCTTTGCCAGACTAGCTAAAGTTTTGTTGATTTTAATGATCTTTACAAAGAAATGACTTTTGACTTCATTGATCTTCCTTATTGTGTTCTTATTATCTATTTCAATTACCTCCACTCTAATTTTTGTAATTTTAGTCCAAAGCCTTTATGTGGAATTATTCTACTCTTCTTTTTCTAGTATTTCAAGTTGTGAGGTTAGGTCTTACTTGCTCCTTTTTTTAATAAAAATTCAGAACTATAAATTTCCCTCACACTACTGACTTTGCTGCATCTACAATATTTGGTATGTTTTCTTTTGATTCATTCACATCAAGAGGTTTGCCTTACTGATTTCTTCTTTGACCCATTGGTTATTTAAGAGTGTATTCTTAAATTCCCAAATATCAGTGAATTTTGTAGTTATCTAACATTATTTCAGTGTTGCCAGAGAAGATTCATTGTATGATTTCAATCTTGTTCAATTTACTAAGTCTAGTATTGTGATCTAGATTATGGTCTATTTTGAAGAATGATGAATATGGAATAGAGAAAAATTTATATTCTGATCTTCTTGGCTAAAGTGTTCAATGTATATATATCTATTAGCTCTAGATTGCTTATACTTTTGCTCAAGTTTTCCATTTCCTTATCAATAGTCTATCTAGATGTTCTATCCATTATAAAATGTTTCATATTGAAGTATTTTACTACCTTGTAGAACCATCTATTTCTCCTTTAAAACATGTCAATATTGTCTTCATTTTCTTTGGGCTTCTCTGTATAAGTACATATAAATTAAAAACTGTTATTTTTTTTTTACTTGACCATTTCATCAGTATAGTGTATTCCTTTGTCCCTTTTAACAATTTTGGACTTGAAGGTTCTTATCTGATATAATTACCCAAGTTCTCTTTTGGTTACTGTTATAGTTTGTCAAAGGGGTGTTGATGCAAAATACCAGAAATGGGTTAGCTTTTATATAAAGGTTGTTTATTTGTGTTAAAAGCTTACAGTTCCAAGTTCATAAAAGTCCAACTCAAGACACCATAAGAGGTGATTTCTCATATAAGTCAGCTGCCAAATGTTGAAACAAGAGGGCAGGTGATCTCTGCCTGGTCTCTGCCTTTCCCTTCTGGCTGTACCATCTCCCAGAGCTCACTTGAGGGTAACCAGGCATAGCCTTTGTCTCTTACTATTCCTTTGCCCTCAGAAATGTCTGCTTCACTTTCATCCCAAATTCAGTTGTATGCTATCAGGCAAATTGTTCAACTCTCCCACTCCCTCAGCTGCTTGAGCCTCTCCTTTCTGTTATGTGGCAAGATAAAAAACGCTAGAGCTCTCTTTTATTTTCTCTTCTTTCTTCACTTTTTTCAGACCCTGAAAGAGGGTGAAGACTCAATCTGAATCACTTCTCACTGACATAGTCAAATTGAAATGCTCCTCACACCCACAGGAGTGGACCAGCCCACAAACATAATCCTTTTTTGGGGATTCATAAATAATTTAAAACTGTCTCAGTTACTATTGACATTTAATATTTTTCCATCCTTTTACTTTCAAACAACTCAATTTAAGTTGAGTCTCTTGTAAAAAGCTTATAGTTTTAACCATTGTGCCAATCTCTACCTTTTGATGGAGAGTTTAGTCCATTACCATTTAAAGTAGTTATTAATAATGCAGAACATTCTTTTACTATTTTTCATATATGAAATTTTAGCTTAATACATTTTTGTTAGTTTTATGCCTTTTCCCTCAATTCTTCCATTGTATATTTTCGTATCTTTTTAATGTTTTATTTTGCAGTATTTTAATTCCTTTCTCATTTCCTGATGTTTATTTTTTCAGATATTTTCTTTGTGGTTATTAATGGGCTTAAATAAAACAGTCTACATCTATAAATATCTCCTTTGATTTGATGCAATCTTAACTTAAATAACATGAACAAACATCATAACATAGCCCACCATCCCCTTACTTTGTTATTACACTTGTTACAAATTATATTTTTACATATTAAGTATCCTAAAGAATAGAATTCTCATTACTTCTTAAGCACATGCTTTGTAGAATCTATACAATAAAAAGTGGAGTTATATTAAAGCTTATAATGCAATACAATACTGGCATTTATAATTACTCATATATTTACCTTTAACAGAAATACTTATTCCATTATGTTACTTCAATCCACTGTCTAATGTCCGTGCTTTTCAATCCAAAGAAGTTCCTGTAGCATTGCTTTTAGGACAGGTTTAACATTGATAATCTCCCACAGCTTTTGTTTTACTGTGAATGTGTTAATCTTGCCCTCATTTTTAAGACATTCTTGCCAGATATAAAATTCTGTGATAAAATTGTTTTCATTTGGCTCTTAAATATTTCACTCCACCTCCTTCAAGCCTCCATGATGTTTTGCTGAGAAGTCAGCACTTAGTTTCACAAGGACTTTTACATCACACATTGCTTTTCTCTTACTGCTTTCAGAACTTTCTCCTTGCCTTCTACAGTTTACTACATTGTATCTTCGCATGTTCTCTTCAAGTTTATCTTGTTTCCTGTTCCGGTCTTCATGAATATTTGTGCATCAATTTCAATAAACTAGACAAGATTCCTGTCATTATTTCTATCAATAGACCTTCTAATTTTTTCTCTCATTATCTTCTAGAAACTCTGTTATGACTGTATTGGTATTCTTGAGGGTATAACACATGTCTCCTAGGCACTGTTTGCTTTTCCTCATCTTTTCATTTTTTTTCCAATTCAGTCTGAATCATTTAAAATATGCTGTCTGTGATTTATCTGATTCTTTCTGCCTATATTCAATATCTTGCCTTCTTTTGCATTTATTTCTGAAATTTCATCTTGTTCCTTTGGATGGGCCATAATTTCTTGAGTCTTTGTATGTCTTGTAAACTTTTGATTCACAATGTACATTTTAATATTTTAAATATTTTATCTATGGTATTTAGTCCCAGAACTTTATTTTCCTTATGTTTGTATCCAGATAGTTTTATGAAAAATACATCATAGAGTGCTTAGAAGCTAAGAAAAACAAACCAACAATCAATGCAAAAACCACTTCACACTGTCTTTGAAAGTTAGCTCTGTGTAAATTGGTGCTCCCCATCAAGTTTAGCTCTCCTATCAAGAAGATCAGCCTGAGGCAAAAGTGTGGGTTCATCTCCTCTTCTTAAAAATTTCTGTTTACTGGAATTGGAATTCCTCTCTCACCATGGTGAAACAGAATTTCTTCCCTTCAGGGTACTCTACTTTTTGTCCTAAAGCCAGGAATCTTTTTCTTAGAACACTTTGAATTGATAGTTATTACACTGCTTTAACTCTCTACAATCTGTTTCTGAATGCAACAAGTTTTGGGAAGAGCATGACAAAGATGAGGGTCTTTAGTCAGGACATCAGGCAGCCATTGAAATATTGGCACTAATGTGAATGCACTCTAGTATGCCTATACAGGTACTCTGCTCCTTCTAAAACAGAGAAAGCAACACACAATAAGAGTTCAGGCTGACTCTACCCTGTGCCAGGAGAGTAGAAGCCAGCTTATGGTATAAGTTAAAAGTTGTATTTCCTTGATTCAAAAGTAACCCTGTTACTACAATCATTTAACTCTTTTCTGGTATTTGGTGAAGATAGTTTAAACTTTTCACATAGTTTTTCAAATATTCTCCTGGTGAACTGACCCTGAAGTGTATTATGCTGCATCTTGGTTGCCTAGAAGCAATCATAATAACATAAAGAGCACTAATATAAATTTTGGATTCAAATATTCCCTAGAGAAGATACAAACAATATAATGAAAGGAAGTATGGTTAAAAACTCTGAAAGAGGGAATAAAATTTAATATTAAATATTATATTAACCCAAATAAGCCAAGAGAGAGGAATCAGAATTTCAAAAATATATGATATGAAATGAAAATAGCACACTGATAATGATTTTAAATGTAAGTGTACTAAGTACTCCATTGAAATGATCTGTAACAGACTCTATTAAAAAAGTAAGATTCAACTATATGATGCCTGTATTTAATAGATGAAGTGAGAAGATGGTGAAGTAAGGAACTCTATGTCTCGGTGTTTCCACCAAAACAATTAAACAGACATAAATTGCCTGAAACAACTAGTTTGAAACTCCAGAGGCAAGAAAAAACTGTAGAGAATCCAGGGAAGAGCAGGAAGAAAGAGGCTTTTAAATTAAAGTAAAGAACAGTAAATTGATTCTTCCATGTGATGGCTGTGGGATCCCCATCCCTCACTCTCATGGCTGGCTCCAGTATGGTCCTGCTGCTGGCAAGCTCATTAGTGACAAAAAGCAACATAAAAATCTTCTTCCCCATGATCAGGTCTCAGCATGGTCGATAACTGATCACGGGTTTTGATTGCCAACTTCATATTGCTGGAGTCTGTGTTTGAAGGCACCATTATTTCAACCTTCCCTGGACAAAGGGAGCAGCAACCATTGTTTCAACCCAACAGAACAAGGGTAGTACCTGACTTTTTTTAAACTGCCTCAGACAGTGGTGGTGGTGATGAAGATTTAAGGACACTGTACTTTTCAGAGATATGGGAGACTGAGTTGAAGGGCTGAATTTCCTGGACAGGCCAGGAAAGTTCAGCTTTGAGGATTCATCATAGAAGCTCTTGATCCTCTTCCTGATCCCCACCCTAGGAATCTTTGGAGATCGTCTACACCAATTTGGTGGAACCCTGGGCCTGTTCTGGCTGGGCAAGACTGACTTCAGAAATTCCTCTCATACATGCACTCTGTATCAGAATATACCCTCTGGGCAAAAGCAGTGTGAGGCAATAAAATGAAAGTAAGAAATTATAAAGGAATAAATTCATTTGGGGAAAAGGTCTTTTGGTTCAAATACCCAGAGAAAGGAGGTATGCTTCCTGAGAAAGAGATACTAAAATCAAATTCCTATAAACAATGGAACTACAGAAAATCTAACAAGAAAAACCCAGGAAAAGACATGGGACCAGAAAGACAGGGAAAACCCTACACACTGCATTTGCCTTGGGTAAATGTTCTTGATAGAAGGGCTGTAGCTCAAGAAAATCTCTGTCTTATTATCACCTAGTTGTAAAACCAAGAAACAGACATGACAGGGAGTAAATCCCTGAGTTAACTTTAAAATATTAAAATGTATAGTGTAGAACAAAAGAGTACTAAACAAAGAAACAGGAAATGATGGTCAATCCAAAGCAAGAGGATAAAAATCCGGAAAACAACAATTTAGAGCATGAGAATGTGGACATATTGAACAAGACTTATAAAAATGATCTTAAAAATGCTCAAGGAGATGAAGGAAAATTCATAAAAAAGAACTAAGTAATATCAGGAAAACAATGAATGAGATATTAAAGAGATAGAAAATTTTAAAAAGAACCAAATATAGCTATTGATGTTGAAGACCACAAGAGCTGAAATTAAAAATGCTCAGGAGGATTTCAAGAGCATATTGCAACTGGCAAAAGTAAGAATCAGTGAATTCAGAGACTAGAAACTTGAAATAAGTCATGCTAAGGAGGAGAAAGAAAAAATATATTAAAAGCAAAAATGGCCTAAATCACCCCTGGGTTACCATCAAGTGCAAAATAAATGCATCATGGGAGTCCCCAAAGAAGAAGAAAGAGAGAAAGGGGCAAAAGGAATATTCAAAAAATAATGATAGAGAACTTCCAAAACTTAGCACAATACATGAATATGCACATCCATGAAGTTCAGAGAACACCAAACAGGAAAAACACGGAGAAAACTATATCCCATTATATATTTATCACACTATCAAATGTGAGGACAGGGAAGCAGATGTGGCTCAACCAGTTGTGTGTCTTCCTACCACGTGGGAGGTCCCGGGTTCGGGTCCGGATTCCCCCTAAAAGAAGACAAGCAGAGGCTACGTTTGCCAAAATGAGTTAGGCGCTGCCTCTGGCCACAACGAGCTAGATGCCACAGGTGTTGAAGACCACAATAGCTGACATGAAAAATGCCTAGGAGGGTTTCACCTACTGCAGTAATGAGGTGGATGCCGCCACTGCTAAAACAAGCAATTGCCACAAGCCAGCAGACACCACAAAATGTGGGGAGCAACCGTGGCTCAGGCCATTGGGTACTCACCTCTCATGTGGGAGGTCCCAGGTTTGTTTCCAGGTGTCACCTAGAGAATTTGAGCACTCAATAAGCAAACAGATGAGAGAACCATCTGGGGGAGGGGGGATAAATAAAGAAAAATAAAGTAAATAAATACATATTTTATAAAATGTGAAGGACAAGGGGAGAGTTCTAAAAGCTGCAAGACAAAAACAATGTGTTACATTCAAAGGAGTACCAATTCGATTGAGTTATGATTTCTTAACAGAAACCATGGAGGCAAAATGGCAATTGGTTGAAATATTTCAAATGCTGAAAGAAAACAACTGTCAGCCAAGAATTTTATGACTGGCAAGACTTTCTTTCAAAAATGAGGGAGAAATTAAGACATTCTCAGATAAAGGAAAGCTCAGGAAATTCATCACCACTAGCCCTACCTTACAAGCAATGCTAAAGGGAATTCCTCAGACTGAAAGGAAGTGGCACTACACAGAGTTTCAAATCAACATAAAGAAATAAAGATCTTAAATAAAGGTAACCATTTGTGGAACTATAACCACCAATATTATTGTATCGTATTGTTTGGTATATAACTCCATTTCTTACTGCCTAAGGTGAAAAAATACAAATGAATAAAAAGTAATGGTAATTCTATCTTTTGGGCATACCTTGTACACAAATAAAAGTGTAATAGTTTTGCACTTATAAAAAGCACAAAAACAGGTTAGAAAAATGGGTATCAGAAAAATGTATGTTCATGCTATTGAAATTTTTAGCATTAAACCAAATATGACTTATAAACTTAGGATGTTAAATTTTAACCACATGGTAAAAAAGAAAAAAATAAAATTATATCCAGATAGAAATGAGAAGACTCTCAAAACGGTAAAAAAGAAATAAATCAAATATATAGAGAGGTATTCACTAACATAAACAGGGAAAGAATAGGTAGAAGACTTACAAAGGCTAAATAGCAAAATGGCAGAAGAAAGTCCTGCATTGTCATGTCTCAAAAGACAGAGATTTGGAGAATGGATAAAAAAGCATGACACAACTATATGCTCTCTGTAAGAAACACACTTTAAATTCATAAATAAAAGTAGAAAGATGAAAGTGAAAAGATAAAAAAAACATAACATGCAAGTAGTAAACAAAAGATATTTTGGTGTATACACTAATATCAGATGAAATAGACAAAAACAGTTTTCACTGATATGAACTAAGGATATTGAGCTGAATTATGGAGGTAGATTCTGGAAGATAGTTTATCACAAGATAGAAGGGGAATAGAGAGTGATGAGCCAATGTTTAACCTGGGGAGAACCTATAATAAGGTTGATGGTAAAAGTTTGTCTGTAGATAGAGGTGATGATGGTGCATCAATATGAGTGTAATCAATGCCACTGAAGTGTGAATCTGAACAGGGTTGAAAAGTGAAGGTTTGGGCCATCCATGATATTAGAAGGAAAGCTAGAGTATAAAATGGGTGACTGTACAACCCAGTGAAATCTTGGGTGGACTTAATTTGCGGTTGAGAATTCAATTATATGAATGTTCTTTCAGAATCTGTAACAAAGGCACATCACATGACCAGGGTGTCAATACTGGGGGGATATATGGGAAAAATGCACTTAAAGCATACCACTATGGCCTATGGATGTACTCATGTTGTCATAGGTATGTCTTCTCAAATAGATGGAGACCCACTCAGTAGCCAAAAATCTCTGGAATATATAGGCAGTGCCAATATGACACAATATGACAAGCTCTCAAGCTTAAGGCTTACATTTATGAACCTTATACTGTAATAATGAAACTTAGTTTAATTATAATAAATGCCTAAGAGTTAACCTCCTGAAAACATCCTTGTTAGTCAAATGTGGCCTCTCACTAATCAAACTGAGCAAAAAACTCACTACTTTCCTGCCAATGTGGGACATGACTTCTGGGGATGAAACTCCCTGACAATGAAGGATTATTAGAAGTGCCAACTGGTGATGCATTTGTAGAAAAAAAAAATGACCAAAAGGGGGAAATATTAAATACAAAAAAGTTTTTATGGCTAAGAGATTTCAAAGTGAGTTGGGTGGTGAATATGGAGGTTATGCTTATGCAGGTGTCAAGCAGATCTCACTAAGTGCCACTGTAAATGAAACCAGAAACAAAAATGCTCCTGAGGGGAGCAGATGTGGCTCAAGTGATTGAACGCCTGCTTCCCACATGGGAAGTCCTGAGTTTGGTCCCTGATGCCCCCTAAAAACAAAACAACAACAAAAAACAACAAGCAAATATATGAAAAAATCACTCAGGGGAGCTTAAGTGGCTGAGTGGTTGAGCACCCTCTTCCCACCTATGAGAATGAGGTTCAATCTCTAGACCCAGTATCTAAAAAAATAGTGCTCCTAAGGTCTCTAGGGGTATCCAGACACTATAAGTAAGGCACACAGCCTCATGAAATCAACATTCCCTTGGCAGGCCTTATTTTGGAATATATGATAATCTATTTCACTAATATAAGAGTTAGAATCATTTATAATTTCCCTACTCATGATTATTTTACCCCATTTACTTGAATTGATAATTATCACTATATTCTTGAAATATATATCTCAGATACTTAAATCTTCAGTCTGTTAATATAATGATTGTAACCTGAATCACAGCAGGGTTGCAGCCAACAGTACTCTCCAGTTCTTTGGACTTGCCCAGGACAACTAATAAAATGATGATGATGGACAAGACCCACCCCCCAAAACAAGGTCTACCTAAAACTACTAGCAAAACAGTTCTCTCTATCTGCCTCATAAGATCTAAGCACTTTCTCAATCTGAAGCTGGTAGCATGAACATAACTCTAAATTCCTCAAGATTGAGGAATGAACAAACATATGGTATGAGTATAGCCACAGACCAAAGCAGATGTATTGTTATTGTAGTTATTATGTTGTGGTAATGGGAGAACTTGTAAAATTGATATAAAGATAGTGGTTTTCAGAGTTTGTAAGGAATAGGTGGAGCACAAGGCATTTTTAGGCCATTAAAATTGTTCTGTAGATGCTGCAATGACAGATACATGGCACTATACTTTTGTGAAAGCCTATAAACTCTACAGTGCAAAAGATAAAACATAATGCAAACTATAGTCCTTGGTTAGCAGCAATGCCTCTATATTGTGTCATCAATTGTAACAAATATACCACAGTAATTTAAGTTGTTAATTACTGGGGAAGATGGGGGGAGGGTTATGTGGAAATCCCCTATATATTTTTTTAAAGTTACTTAGATTGCATAAATGATACCTAAAAAAAATGTAAGGGATCCCCAAATGCCCCACTCCCTACCCCTCCCATACATTCCCACATTAACAATATCCTTCGTTAGTGTGGTGAATTTGTTTCAGTTGATGAACAAGTATTGGAGCATTACCATTAAGCATTGATTATAGTTTACATTATAGTTTAAACTCTTTCCTGCACAATGTTGTAAGTTATGAAGTCATTCAGGACAATTCTATTGTACTGAAAATGCCCTCATATTACACCTATTTCCCCCCTCTTCCTCCCCTCAGAACTACTGGTGGCTAGGGCCTCCACATCAATGATAAAAGCTTTTTCATTACTAGAATAATTATAAGTCTATATTAGAATAACAGTAAGTCTACTCTAGTCCATCATTCATTCCCTATACTTTTGATATAACTTTTCTGTAATCTAAAACTCCTTTAAAAATAACTTTTATTATTACTAAAAAAGAAATATAATATTATCATAATTTTAAAAACATTATAAGGAACAAAAATGATCATTATATACCCAAATGGGACAGTTCTACAGGAATAAATAAGAATTATAAAGATATATCTCTATCTCTATCTCCATCTCTATCTCTATCTATATACCTATCAGCAGCCCCCCAAAATATACGAAGCAAATACAGATTTGAGGGAGAATGGAGAATTTAACAGTTAGCATGAATATTAGGAGATTTTAATACACTGCTCTCAATAATGGACAGAACATCTAGTCAGAAGAGCAATAATTTATAATTCTTAAATGATACTCTAATAGAACTAGACCTAACAGGTGTATGTAGAACACTTCACTCATCAAAAATAAAAAGTGAAAATTCTTCCTGAATGCACATAGATCAATGTCCAGGACAGAACTATATGTTGTGTAACAAAACAAGTCTCTGAAAATTCAAACAATTTAAAATCATACACTGTATATTTCCTGACCACAACAGAATGTATCTATAAATCAATAACAGGAGAAATGGCAAATTCACAATACGTGGAAATTATCAACATGCTCTTAAAGAACCAATGGGATAAAGAAGATATTGTAAGTGAAATTAAGAAATATATTGAGATGAATGAAAATCATATAGGAAGCTGCAAAGGCAGTTTGGAAAGGGAATTTTATAGCTCTAAATACATATATTAAAAATAAGAAAGACATCAAATCAGAAACCTACTCTCAAAAGTGGAAGAGTTAGGAAAGGAACAGCTAACCAAACCCAGAGCAAGCAATCCTTCCCAAAGAAAGAAATAAAGATAAGAGCAGAGATAACAGAAATAGAAAACAAATAAACAACAACAACAAAAAAAAACAAAAGAGAGAATCAACAAATCCAAAAATATGTTCTTTGAAAAGGTCAATAAAATTGACAAACCTTTAAATAGACTGACAAAGAAAAAAGATATAGAACACAAATAACTAAAATCAGAAATGAATACAGGATTTTACTACTATTCCCACTGAAAGAAAAAGAATTATAAGAAGATATTATGAACAATTCTATGTCAATAAATAGATAACTTCTATGAAATGTACTAAGAAACACACAAACTACCTACATTCACTCAAGAAGAAATAGATCTCAAGCAACCAATTGCTAGTAAAAAATAATTAGTAAATAAATAAAAAATACATAAATACCCAGGGTCAGAGGGTGTATTAGTCAGCCAAAGGGGTGCTGATGCAAAGTAACAGAACTCTTTGATTTTATAAAGGGTATTTATTTAGTGTAGAAGCTTACAGTTACTAGGCCCTAAAGAGTCCAGCTCAAGGTACCATAAGAGGTACTTTCTCACCCAACGTCTGTTGCCACATGTTGATGAAAGATGGCAGGTGATGTCTGTGAGTGTTCAGCCTTCCTCCTTCCTCTTAAGGCTCTGTGGTCCCAGCTTCTTTTGATCTCAACTGTAGGCTGGCATAAGACTCAGCTCTCTCCCTGGGCCTCATTTCTTTCTAGGTTCAACTGCTCTGGTCTCTCTACAAGGTATAGACTATCAGGCTCCATCTCTCTTCCTGGGGCCATGTCTATGAAGCATGCTCTCTTCCTGCCTATTTGTTTTGGTGTGTCTACTTCCATGTGGGAGTCTGTTTTATCAGCCCAAGGGAGCTGGGACTCAAACCTGGGTCACATTCTAATGACACGGTTGGATCAAAGCCCTCATCATAACATAAGTTAATCAGATGTCTCAGCTGAATCTAATACAATGAAGGAGTTATCAGGCCAGAGGAACAGACAAGTTTACAAACAAAATCTATATTTCTTTTTGGAATTTATAAATAATATCAAACTGCCACAGAAAGCTTCACAGGGGAATTCTACCAAACATTCCAAGAAGAATTGACTCCAATTCTGCTGAAAATATTCCAATAATTGAAGAAGTGTGACCACTACCTAATTCATTTTTATGAGGTCCAAATAACCCTCATACTAAAGCCAGATAAAGATACCACAAGGGAAGGAACCTACAGACCAATATATTTTATGAATATGCATGACATATACAAAAAGATTTCTAGCAAAGCAAATCCAACAGTGTATTAAAATAATTATACACCATGATCAAGTTTGTCTTCTCCCTGATCTGCAAGGTTGGTTCAACATAAGAAAATCAATGTAATACACCAAATTAACACAATGAAGGAAAATAAGCACAAAATCATCTCAAGTGACTCAACAAAAGTGTTTGAGAAAATCTAGTATCCATTCTTGAGGGAAAAAAAAAAACTTCAGAAGATAGGAATAGAAGGACTTCCTCTACATGATAAAGGGCATATGTGGAAACAACAAAGCTAACAACCAGCTTAATGATAGAAGATTAAAAGCTTTCCCTTTAGGATCATGATCAAGACAAAGATGACTACTGTCACCACTTTTATTCAAAATTTTACTGGAAGTCTTGTCAGACAAATTAGGGAAGAAAAATATATATTTCAAGGAATTCATATCGAAAGGGATGGTTTACAACTTTCCCTATTTACAGATGATCTGATTCAAAATACTGAAAGATCTAAAAATCCACAGCAAAGCTCCTAGAACTAATAAATGAATTTTCCAAAGTGACCAGATACAAGACCAACACCCCCAAATCAGTGTTTCTATACACAAGCAATGAACAAACATAACTAAAAATCAAGAAAAGAATTCCATTCACAATAGCAACTAAGAGATTCAAATATCTAGGGATTAATCTAAGAAAGGATGTAAGGGATTTCTACACAGAACACTATAAAAAATTGCAAAAAGTAACCAAAAAGGACGTAAATAAATGGAAGGGAATTCCCTGTTCATAGATGAGAAGAATAAATATTGTTAAGATGTTAACCCTAGCAGAAGCAATTTATATATTCAATGCAATCCCAATCAAAATTCCAGCAATTTCTTGAGAAATGGATTGGGTTGGAGGACTCATGCTTCTCAATCTTAACACTTACTACAAAGCCACAGTAATTAAAACAGCATAGTAATGGTACAAGGACAGACACATAGAACAATGGAATTGATTTGAGGGCACAGAAATCAACCCTTACGTTTATCACCAACTAAAATTCAACAAAGGGTCAAAGACCACTCAATCACAGAAGAGTAGTCTCTTCAACAAATAATGTAGGGAAAACTGCACCTCCATTTGCAAAAAACAGAAAGAGGACACATATAACACCATATTAAAGAATCACCTTAAAATGGATCAAATACCTAAATATAAAAAACTAGAACAGTTTAAAAAAAAATCATAGAAGGAAACAAAGGGAATTGTTTTATGTTGCCAAAAGGCTACTGATACAAAGTACCAAAAATGGGTTGGCTTTTATAAAGGGGATTTATTTGGGCTAAAAGAATACAGTTCAGAGATCATGAAAAATCCAAAACAAAGCACCATCAGATGTGCTTTCTTACCAAATTCACGTACTGTTTATCCTGTTGTCCAGACATGAGGTAAATCAATATGGCTGCCAATTTCTGCCGAGGTCTCCACCTTTCCCTGGGATTTTCTTTTTCCTGCAGTCCTTTCTCTCACATGGCTGGATCAAATATGACAGAGCTCTCTTTTCCTGTGTGTCTCTTTTTATATTATACCCAGCAAGAGTCATGCCTCACTGACAAAGCACAATTGAAGGTTCCTCACACACAGAACAAATTAGTTCACAACCATAATCTTTCTCTTTTTGGGATTCATGAAAGAATTTCAAACTGCCACATTCTACCCTCTGAATCCCAAAAAGACATGTTCCTTCCATATGCAAAGTACATCCATTACATCACAATATTTCAAAAGCCTTAAATAAGCTCAGTAGCATTGCTAAGTACAAAATCACTTAAAAGTCATTTATTGGCATGCAGTTTGTCTTGGGGCAAAAGCCCTCTCTGGCTGTAGACCTGTGGAACAGAAAACAAGTTTTCTGCTTCCAATATACAAAGGAAGGTCAGACACAAGATAAACATTTGCATTATGATAGGGAGAAATTGAAAGGTAAACAGACATCACAGTTCCCAAACCTGCAGGACATACTCCATTAGATTTCAAAGTCCAAGAGTTGTCTCTTGAACAGTGTTTTCTTCTGCTCTGGCCTTCATGAGGGCCCACACCTAATACAGGCTTACCCAATGATCATTTTATTGGTTCCATCCTCATCAAGCATCTGGGTGTCGACCAAGCTCTAGGTCTCAACCTCCAGGAACATTGGGGTGATGGCCACACTTTCCCCAATCTCTGGGGTATGTGCTATACTCTATAGCCTGGAATTGCCAAACTTTCCCTGAAGAAAGGGCAGGGAGTTGCCCCATCTTCAAATGCCAAGGAAAACTCACCATTTTTGCAAACAGTATTGGGTTCCTCTCTTGGCCTGAGGAGATGTCACAAGTCCAGACCTCAGCTTCCACTATTTTCCTTCTGAAGTGGTTTCTCCTTCAGTTTCTCCTTTTCCTGTCCCTTTTAGTCCAGGCTGGCAATGGTTTCATCCATACAAGTTTCACAAAAAGCTTGTTGATTTAGCATGTAGGAAACAAGTGTCCAAGCCATCAGACAGTAAGAATTTACACAAGTCCTTCCTGGATAACTACATTTCCAATCCCTACTTAACAAGCTCCATTTATAGTTAAATACTCATATGGGGCATTATCCTCTTTTGGCTTGCTTTCCAGAAGCTTGGGATTTCCCAAGCCATCAATTTCTGGTTTCCTTGTTCCCAACAGTTTACCTGTCAGCATATATATTTCTTTTCACATATTTTCTATAAAGCTTCAAAGAGAAGCCATGCTGCATTTTCCACATTTAATTTGGAAATGTCCTCAGCTAAATGTCCAAGCTCATCATCTTCATATTCTGCCCTCCATCTAACAACAGGAGTCCATTTTTCCAAGTTCTCTGCCATTTTAAAACAAGAATTACTTTCCTTCCAGCCATAATTTCTGTCTAAGACCTCATCATAAATAACTTTAGGGTCCAAATTCCTACCAGCAGTTTCTTCAAAGCAATCTAGGCCTTTTCTATCAAGTTTCTCACAGTTTCTAAAAACAAACAAACAAACAAACAAAAAACCCAACAACTCTTACCCATTCATAAAACTGTTCCAAAATTTTGGGCATTTTCACTGAAGGATGGAGAGGTGGTGGTTCCCAACATATCCCCATTCAACTCTTCTATTTGGCCCACACAGAAAGCATGAATCTCGGAGGATGAGAGTGGATTACAATAAAATTAACAAGGTGGTGACTCCAATTCAGCTACTCTTCCATATGTGGTATCATTGCTTAAGCAAATCAACATATCCCCTGGTACCTGGTATGCAGCTATTGCTCTTTCATATTTTTTTTTCTCAATTGCCATTTGAAACATATTCAGAAAAAGTTTGCATTTAGCTAGACAGTATAGCTATATATCTTCACTGTCCTACCTCAATGGTACATCGTCTCACTGGCCCTAAGTCATAATACTGTCTGCAGGGACATTGGCCATATCGCCCTCCCACAAGATAACATACTTGTCCATTACATTGATGATAACATGCCCACTCTGTTTCTAATTGAGAGGGGGCTTAGATCCAAGGAGGCAGATGGACGGAACTATACTACTTGCAGTTGCAGATACACTCTGTTCCTTAGGATGGGTGTTGTCCATCATCTCCTTGATAGTTTTCCTGGGTGAGTCCAATGAACTGGAGAATAGGTGTTACATCACTGCTCAGGTTTGGGGCTCAACTGGAACATGAACAGACCAAAGATTTAAGGTTTTGGGACATGTATAATTAGCAAGTTCAGTGCTAATTATAGGTTCAAATAAAAGGGGCAGAAGAGCCAGGTGTAGGAAAACTATAAATGAGTCTAAATCTGTTACACTGGGAAGCATAAATTACAAAGTAAAGCCCACTAACAGGGTGCCAGATTCCTGAGCTTGTCCACCATGCTTATAGTGTCTGGATGTCTCTAGAGTCCTCAGGAGCCCCTCTGTTTGAGGCACTGTTTACTCTGGCATCCAATGAGATCCTGTTGAGATGTGTATAAGTGTAACCTCGGGAATGACCTCCCAACTCACTTTGAAATCTCATAGCCATAAAAACACAATTGTATTTAATATTTCCTTCTTTGGTCAAGGTATTTTTCCAGATGCATTGCTAGTTGGCACTTGGTAATAATCCCTCAGTGACAGGGAGACTCATCCCAAGGAGTTATGTCTCATGCTGGGGGGAAGGTAGCGTGTTTATATGCTGAGTTTAGCTTAGAGAGAGGCCACATTTGAGCAACACGGAAGCTTTCATGAGGTAACTGTTAGGCAATCTGTAATACTAGTCTAAGAGTCAATTTCACAAGAAAATGTTCATAAGTACAATCATCAATATCAAGGGCCTGGTGTAATGGTCTGTCTTCCTTCACTAGGTACTGCCCTTGTACTTGGAGGATTCTTGCCATCTTATTATAGAATATATCAGAACTACCCAGGATGGGAATTCAATACTTTTTCAGTCATTTTGTGGGTCTTCACCCACTGAGACAACATCCCATGAATGCTTGAACATATTCATATGCCTTAGATGCATGCCCCAGGTGCCTCCTTCCAATACATGTCTCCATCTCTGATACACCACACCAGTGATCCTCCCCTACCACAGCTGTGACCTTTCTGGATCCAAAACCTCTCCAAAGTGATGCCAACAAAGTAGAATTAATAAGATAATGAAATAATAATATTTTTAGAAATAACAAATGAAATACAGATTAAAAAATTGAATTAATATAAATATTTTTTGACATTGTGTCTTTCATAACTGTAAGATCTGTTGTCTTGTATGTACAGTGATATTTTCTTCCAAAAATTACCCCAGTATGTTATTTTTTTTTCATTTTATCATCAAAGAAGCTTTAGGTTACAGAAAGTTCATATAGAAAATATAAGGGATTCCCATACATCTAATGCCCTACCCCTTTACATTCAGCTCTGTTAATAACAATTTACATGCTGATGGTACATTTGCTACAATTTATATACAAATATTGAAGCATTAATACTAAACATGGTCAATGGATTACATTATGGTTTATATTTTGGGCCATACACTTTTACAGGTTTTGATGGAATTTAAAATGGCCTGTATCCATTATTGCAAGATCATGCAGAACAATTCTAATGCCCTAAAAATGCCCTATATTCTATCTATTCTATTCTTCCCTCCTCCCCTAAGAACCTATGGTAACCACTAAATTTCCATTTTTGTAGAATAAGATTCATAGTTACAATAATATTAAAGGCTTGACATAGTGGTCTGTTTTCTTTTATTAGGCACTCCATACGGTCTCTAGGACTTCTTGCCCCTCCATTTGAGAACATAGCAGGACTCCCAAGGATCGGAGTTTAATATTTTCTTGATTATTGCGTGGGTCTCCACCAACTGAAATAACACACTATGAGAAGATCAACCCTTACATATTCCATAGAAGCATGCCCCAGGTTCTCCTTACCCCGTATATCCCTCCACACCCAACACCCTACACCAGTAACCCTCCACTGCCATATTTTGTTAAAAGAACATTCCCAAAATTGTAGTTTTAACCACAGACCTGCAAATCCCCAGAGTTTACCTGCTCCTTCCCCCAACACTCCCCCCAGTTCTATGGATAATCCACCCTGACCCCCCAATTAACTCCCCCTCAAACTAGCACCGCTGAACCCAATCAAACCACTGCACCACTCTCACACATATCCAGTGCTCAAACACACAATTCCACCTTATCACAGACTTTGACAATATGGGTATTGACTCACCACCCTCTACTCCCTTTCTGTCTCCTGTATACCTCTCTTTCAGACTCTAGCTCTGTGAGACTGCTCAATTTGTTTCAGTCATATCAGTGAGGTCATTTAATATTTGTCATTCAGTGTCTGGCTTAGTTCACTCAATATAAGGTCTCCAGGATTCATCCATGTTATCCCAAGTGTTAATAATACATTCCTTCTTACAATTGAGTAATATTCCATTGTATGTATACAGAACAGTTTGCTTATCTATTCATTTGTTGACGGACATTTGGGTTTCTTCCAACTTTTGGTAATAGTGAATAATGCTGTTGTAAACATTGGTGTGCATATATATGTTTGTGTCCCTGCTTCCAATTCTTCTGGGTATATACCCAGCAGTGGGATTGCCAAATCATATGGCAAATCTATCGTAAACTTCCTGAGGAACTGTCAAACTGTCCTCCACAATGGCTGCACCATTCTACATTCCCACCAGCATTTTGGATAAATGTTCCCTTTCCTCCAAATTCTCTCCCGCACTTGTAGTCCTCTGTTTTTTTTTTAATAGCCACCAGTTTAATGGGTGTAAGATGATATCTCATTGTAGTTTTGATTTGCATTCCCCTAATAGCTGGTGATCTTGAGCATCTTTTCATGTGCTTTTTAACCATTTCTATTTCTTCTATGGAAAAGTGTCTATTCAAATATCTTGCCCATTTATTAATGGGTTGTTTGCTATTTTATTTTCAAGATGTAGGATTTCTCTATATATGCTGGATATTAGGCCCCTATCAGAGAGATAGTTACCAAATATTTTCTCCAATTAAGCAGATTGCCTTTTCACTTTCTTGACAAACTCCTTTGAAGTGAAACAGTTTTTAATTTTCAGAGGTCCCATTTATCTACTTTTCTTTCGTTGCTTGCACTTTGGGTGTAAAGTTTATAAAATCATTTCCTACTGCAAATTCTCATAGATGTTTCCTTACATTATCTTCTAGGAGTTTTATGGTTTTGGCTCTTGTATTTTGATCTTTGTTCCATCTTGAGTCAATTTTTATATAGGGCATGAAATGGTGTTCCTCTCTCATTCTTTTGAACATGAATATCCAGTTCTCCAAGCACCATTTGTTGAAGAAGACAGTCTCTCCCAGTTGAGTGGGCTTGGTGGCCTTGTCAAATATTAGTTGAACATATATGCAAGGATCTATATCAGAACTCTCAGTTCTGTTCCATTGGTCAGTATGTCTATCCTTGAACCAACACCATGCATTTTTGACCGCTGTAAATTTGTAGCATGTTTTAAAGTCAGGTAGTGTTATTCCTCCAATTTTATTTTTTTCAATTTGTCTGTAGCTATTTTGGGCCCCTTGCCCCTCCAAATAAATTTCATAACTAGCTTTTCCAATTCAATAAAAAATACCATTGCAATTTTATTGGGATGCATTAAATCTGTAAATCAATTTGTGTCGTACAGACATCTTAAAATTGTTTAGTCTCCCAACTCATGAACAGGGAACATTCTTCCATTTATTTAAGTCTTTTTATTTCCTTTTGTGTAGTTTTCTGCATACAATTCCTTTACATCTTTAGTTAAGTTTAATCCTAGGTATTTGATTCTTTAAGTTGCTAATGTAAATGGAATATTTTCTTGATTTCCTCCTCAGATTTCTCATTATTGGTGTACAGAAATGCTACTGATTTTTACATGTTGATCTTATATCCTCACCCTTTACTGGACTCATTTGTCAACTCTAGAAACTCTGTTGTAGATTTCTCAGGGCTTTCTATGTATAGGATCATGTCATCTGCAAATAGTGAAAATTTTACTTCTTCCTTTCCAATTTGGATGCCTTTTATATAATTTTCTTTGCCTAAGTTCTTGAGTAAGTACTTCTATCATGATGTTAAATAAGAGTGACTATATTGGGCATCCTTGTTTCACATCTTAGAGGGAAAGTTTTAGCATTTTGCCATTGAATATGATGTTAGTTGTGGGTTTTTCACATATATATCCTTTATTATTTTGAGGAAGTTTCCTTAGATTCTTATCTTTTGAGGTGTTTTTATCAAGAAAGTGTGCTGTATTTTGTCAAATGCTTTTTTCTGTATCAATTGACATGATCATGTGATTTTTTTTCTTTCAATCTGTTAATGTGGTGTTTTACATTGATCCATTTTCTTATATCAAACCATCCACGCACACCAGGGATGAAACCCACTTGATCATGATGTATAATTCATTTGGTGTGTTGTTTAATATGATTAGCAAGTATTTTGTTGAGGATTTTAACATCCAGTTTCATTAGAGAGATTGGTCAGTAGTTTTCAATTCTTGTGGTGTCTTTATGTGGCTTTCGTATTAGGGTGATGTTGGACTCATAGAATGAGTTAGGCAATGTTCCCTCGCTTCTATTTTTTGGAAGAGTTTAAACAGGGTTGGTGTTAGTTCTTTCCGGAATGATTGGTAGAAGTCACCTGTGAAGTCATCTGGTCTGGATACCTCTTTGTTGGGAGGTTTTGGATGGAAAATTTAATCTTCGTACTTGTGATTATCCTGTTGAGTTTATCAATTTCTTCTTTCATCAAGGTATGTTGCTTGTGTGTTTCTAGAAATGTGTCCATTTCATCTAAGATATCTATTTTGTTGGCATACAATTTTTCATAGTATCCTGTTATAATACACTTTATTTCTGTGGGAATTGTGGTGATATATCCCCTTCCTCGTTTCTTATTTTATGTTTTTTCATATTCACCATTTTCTTTCTTTGTTAGTCTAGCTAAGGGTTTGCCAATTTTATTAATCTTCTCAAAGAACCAGCTCTTCGTTTTGTTAATTTTTTCTTGTGCTTTCTTATTTTCAATTTCGTTTAGATCTGCTCTAATCTTTGCTATTTCCTTTTTTCTACTTCTTTGGGGTTAGTTTGTTGTTCCTTTGCTAATTCCTCCAGTGTGCAGTTAGGTCAACTGGCCAAACTCACTGAAAAGCAACCACTCTCCTGCCTGTTTCTCCCAAGGAACGTTCTTACCCTCTTAGTTGGCTGCAGTGAGCCAAGGGTTTTACCGAAGCTATTTGCCTTGAGGTTGGGGTATATTCCCAGCCACAGGGGTGAGCATCTCATGGATTTCCTTTGGCCTCTTTGTCTCTCTGTCCTGCTCCCTCCTGGATGATGTGCAGCACTTTTCTATTCCAGGCAACGGTTTCTTAGACTTTACAACCATAGAACAAGTAACAAAAGAAAAATATATATATAAATGTGACCTCATCAAAAAAAACAAACAAAAAAAACTTTTGTGACTTAATATGCTTTATCATGAAAATAAGACAATCAACACAAATTTGGAAACCATGTATCAGTGATAGTTTAATATTCAGAATATATAAGCCAATTTAACAACAAAAAAATCGATTAAAAAATGGACAAAAGCCTTGAATAGACATCTCTCTGAAAAAGCTATGCAAAAATACAAATGGTCAGAAAGCACATGAAAAGATGCTCAATGTCATTGGCCAGTAGGGAAATACAAATCCAACCCACGATGTGGTATCATATCACACTAATTAGAGAGTCCACTATTAAAAAAAATAAAGCAGAAAATAGCAAGTGTTGGAGAGGATATGGAGAAATAAGAATCCTCATTCATTGCTGGTGGCATTGTAAAACGGTAGAACTGCTCTGTGAAAGACAGTTTGGTGATTACCCCAAATGCTAAATATAGAACTACCATATTTCTAAGCAATACAAATAATAGGTATACACAGAAGAATTGAAAGCAAGGATTCAGACAGATATTTGCACCCCAATGTTCATAGCATCATTACTCACAGTCAAGAGATGGAAATAAGGGCAGTGTCCATCAATCAATGAATGGATGAAAAAAATGTGGTATATAATTGCAGTACAATGGATATTATTAAGTTGTGAAGAGAAATGAAGTCTTGATACTTAAGGCAACATGTATGAACCTTGAAAACATCATGTTGACTGAAATGTCAGAAATAAAAGGACAAATATTGTATGATCTCACTGATTTGAAACAAGTAACATAAGCAAACTCATAGAGAAAGAATCTAGAACATAGGCTATCAGAGAGGAGGATAGAAAATGGGAAGTTAAGGCTGAAAATATACAGAATTCCTATTTGGAATGGTAGAAGTGTTTTGCTGAAGGATGGTGATAATGGTAGCACAATATTGTGAAATCAATTAATAGTACTGAAATATGTATCTAAATGTGCAATTATAAGGGGAAATCCTAGATTGTATCTATGGTAACAGAAGAAAATTAAAAAATATATATAGAGAGATATATATCTATATCTCTATATCTATCTATATCTATCTATGTATCTATCTATCTATCTATCTATCTATCTATCTGTGAAACTACACTACATAGTGAACCCTAAGATTAAATCATTAACTTCACTTAATAGTATAATTATAAAATATAATATAAAATGTGTTGTCATCAAATGTAACAAATGTTTCACACCAACGCATGTTTTGGGAGATGGGATTGTGTATAGCAATCCTTTATTTAATGTATAATTGTTCTGTAAACCCACAACTTCCCCAATAAAGAGAAAAATTAAGAAATAGATGAATATTAAAAGGTTATAAAAATGTATACCTGTAAATATAAGCATATAAATAAACTTGTGCAATATAATGCTATTAGATAAAGTACACCTCTATATTCCAGAGTTATGAAAGACAGCACCAAAAAACAAGATCCAGTTTTCCAGAAAATTATAAAATTCCTAAACAGAGCTTCAAAACATGTAAAGATTGAGAGAATTAAAAGGAAGAATAGAATTTAAAATTGTTATTGAATAATTGACAGAAATAAAGTTTTAATTTTGTTGAAGTGTAGGGCAAATAAATCATGTTTCCTTTCTGTTTCTTACTCCTAATGTGCTTTTTCTTTTACTTTTAAGATGTTTACTGGAATCCTAGCAATATAGATTAACCAAAAATTTACTCATAAAAAATTTGTGAATTTTTTTCTTTGACTATTACTTGTATTGTAGTAGAGATAAAACTTATTTTTTAAAAAAACTTTATTTCAATGTTAGGGAGAAAAACTCCCTTATGGTGATTTTGCAAGGAGTAAGCAGACCCTATTGTGGTGGAAATTATGTAGAACATCTTAAACCTCAATGTCAAATGCTGTGAAATAAATTGATGCTAGCATTTTAATCCCCGAATATATTATCTCAGTATCACTGAATTTTTGATGAATTTAAGAATTGTAGATTCAAAATTTTATCAAATATATATTATTTTGTGATTCCTTGATTTATACAATCAAATTCTTTTCTGAAATTCTGCAGTAAAAACAGTATTTCTTATAAGATTTTCTTCTAAATATATGTGAAAATAGATTTTTTATCATTAATTAATAAAAGATTCACATTAATACATTTCACATGGTTGTATATGAAGTTACATGAAGTAAGCTTTTGGTTATTAATATAATTATAGAAACTTTACTCATCTCAGCACTGATTTTACATTCTACTCTCATGTTTCTTTTAATATAATGAAAGCCATTGAAATAAAATAATAAAACATATTACACAAAAATTGCTGTGGCTGAATACTTTGCATCTAATTTGTCAATGTATTAGTTGACATTTCTAAGCCTGACAGGAGAAATACCAATATGATTTCTACAAAAACACCCATTAATCACCTGATGCACACTCATTCCAAGAAATTGGTTATGCTGTACCAAGTAAAATACATGAAATTTTGGGTTTTACAAAATTCTATTACAACAGAGGTCAAGGTGTACCATATATATTTAATAATAAAATAAGGGTATTACTGAAAATTCAGTGTGATAAATTTATATAAACATATAAGTATACATATAAATAAGTTTTTTATGCACAGACAAAAATACTTGGAAGAAAATATATCTATAAAATACAATAACGTGAATGATTTTCCTTTTCTGCTTTGAATTTGGCTGTATAATAAAATTTCATAATGAACAATGTTTAATGCTATAATAGTGTCACACTTTTAAATATAAAAAAAAGTTTCATTGGGGAAAATGTGCTATTCCATCCTTTGTGGTTAATGATCTCCCCTTTTAGCCACCAGGCAATTAAATATTTCTTTAAGAATACCTATTCTTTTACCCAGTCATAAAACAGAGCATCACAAATAACACCAAAAAATGCTTCTCGTCATTAAATGGTTCTAAGAGGAAAGCAACCTTCTGTTACAAACCTAATAGTAATACATATGCCCTTGAAACTTTACCCTTGGCATCATGCCAATAAATCATCATTGGAAATTGGTCCAAGAAATGACCAAATATTTCAGTTTCAGGAATCTTAATATAACAGGTTCCTTGGCATCATCAAAGAGAAAGGCAAAGGATACTCTTCTTTGATTCTATTCAAAGTAGCTCCCTGGTCTACTTGTAGGACATACTTTCCAGGTGAAATGCCTATTTGAACAGGACCTGAAAAAAATTATTACATTTATTTATTTTACCTAAAAAAAACAAAAATAAAAACACATGTACAAAATATTTAACATAAATTATCTCAAAGGAAACAAATTTTATATCTCAGAAATTTCAGGTTTCTAATATGGTTTACAAATTTTATTTGTGAGAAAAAGATGAGGTTGACAAGTTTCTAGACATATTATCCTGGAAGCAGTTTTTTACCGACTTTGATTTATGGTAAGTACTAATCTCAAAGTTAGAGCTCTTAGTTTATCTCAGAAAATGAGTATATTATTTGAAGAGTAAGCATATACATGAACATAACTCTAGGCCTTACCTAAGTAATGCCAGCATTTGTAGAAATGGAAATATAGAACTGATGGAATCAGAGTCATTAAGCCATGACCATTTATTGAAAATATAATTTTTTGAAGAATTTTGATTATATAATCTGTCTTTGTGAAATTAATAGTAATGTGTAATCTATAATATAAATACACCTAAGGTTTTAATTTCTGATCTGTCATTTGTATCACATAAAATTGAATTCAAAAGAACAGTAAACGATGCATTAAAACTATTTTTGTATATTATATAAATAGCTCTTTTGTTTTTCTGATATAAAATGGTAGTAGTAATAATACTATATTATGAGCATGACCTCTGGACTCAGTCGATCTCGGTGGAATCACAGAATCAACAATACCTAATTGTTGTGACTCTGGATAAGTTACTTAACTTCCTGTGCCCTCTTTCTCATCTGAAAAATGTGTACACTAGTAAAAACTATGGTATAATGTTTTAATCTGGAAAAATTTGTTAAAGAAGGGAAATATTTAAAACACTGTTTTATTCATTCTATTATGTAACATGTATAAATTTCCACCATACAAAATCTAAATGTTGATTTATACCAAATTTATATTTGGCAGTTAAACTAAGATTTTTCTTCATTCATATTTGGCAAACTATATTTACTATGAATTTCTAGAATTATTAACCTAATTTATTTTTTAGAAAAAGGCCAGATCATTTCTATAAACAAAAACAGTTATGAAGTCATTCATGGTAAGTATCACATTGATTTTTCAACAGTTTACAACACTTGAACTCTATGGGAAATAGGAATAATACAAATGTGCCTAACTTCATCCTGATGGGATTGAAAGATCTCTGAAGAGATTCGGTAGATACTCCTTATGTTATCTCTCCTGATATACCTTATTACACTGCTGGAGAATGCAGGCATGATACTGATAATTCACTTGGATCTCCGTCTTCACACCCCCATGTATTTTTTCCTCAGTCACCTGTTATTCCTTGACCTCTGTTACTCAATGGTCATCACACCTAAAACCTTAGAGAACTTACTGACTTTCAACAAGTCTATTTCTCCTTTTTTTTTTAATTTAACTTTATTTATACATTTAATAATTGAAAATATAAACAATTAAAAACTAAAAAGTAAACACAGATGAATAAATATATACATTTCTCTATTAAATGTAATGAATACATATAATTTTTTTTTATCAAACAATATATTACACAATATATTTGCTTCATAGTAATGCATTCATACAGTGTTTGTCCTTTTGTGTCTGGCTTGCTTCACTCAGCATAATGTCCTCCAGGTTCATCCATTTTGCCATATGCTTTACGACTTCATTTCTTCTTAGAGCTGCATAATATTACATCGTGTGAATAGACCACAGTTTGTTTATCCATTCTTCTGTTGATGGACACCTGGGTTGTTTCCACCTTTTGGCAATGGTGAATAATGTTGTTATGAACATCGGTGTGCAGATGTCTGTTTGTGCCACTGCTCTCAGTTCTTCTGGGTATATACCCAGTAGTGGTACTGCAGGGTCACATGGAAAGTCTATATTCAACTTCTTTAGCAACTGCCAAACAGTCCTCCATAGTGGTTGTACCATTTTGCATTCCCACCAACAGTGAAGAAGTGTTCCTATCTCTCCACATCCTCTCCAACACTTGTAGTTCTCTGTCTTTTTAATAGCGGCCATTCTGATAGGTGTAAAATGATATCTCATTGTAGTTTTGATTTGCATTTCCCTAATCATGAGTGATGTTGAGCATT